>QMIH01001114.1:35489-46300 GCA_003987875.1 Clarias batrachus | reverse complement strand
AAAGATAAAAACTCTACAGGCCAAAACAGACCTTGCATTTTACAACATGACCATGCCAGACCACATACTGCATCAATTACAACATCAGGAGACGGATCCAGCTACTGTAATGGGGAGGCTGCAGTCCAGATCTTTCAACTATAGAAAAYATTTGGCGCATCATAAAGAGGAAGATGTGAYAAAGAAGATCTAAGACAGTTGAATAACTAGACGTCTGTATTAGACAAGAATGGGACAACATTTCTATTCCGAAACTTGAGCACCTTATCTCCTGAGTCCCCAGRCGTTTGCAGACTGTTATAAAAAACAAAGAAGAKGGGATTCCACACAGCGGTAAACACGACCTTGTCCCAACGTCTTTGAGATGTGTTGATGGCTTGAAATTTAAAATCAACTTATTTTTGCCTTAAAAAGAAACATTTTCTCTGTTTAAACATTTGGTATGTCATCTATGTTGCATTCTGAATAAAATATTGAACTTCCACATCACTGCATTCTGTTTTTATTCACGATTCTTTTCTTTGAAGAATGTGTGCTATGTGGGTACTGTCTGTGGGAAAGAATTTCCTCTTTGGAGGACAATCAATTAAATCAATCAATCAATCAATCAATCAATCAATCAATCAATCAATCAATTTGTACAGTGTCCCATCTTTTTTGGAATCGGGTTTATATGGCTGAAATAGGGAAACTAGTTTGTAGAAATAGTTCAAGCTATAAATAATCTGCTGATCTTTCATGTAATGAGTGATATTATTATTATGATTATTATTACGATTATTTGAGGTTGAAGTCCACGTCCATGTCTGTGTGTCTCTCTGTGCAGCAGAACTCTCTGTCTCACTTATTAATACACAGAAATCACATTTCTTTTCAACAATTACAAGTTGTACTTCTTCTTCTTTTTTTTAAATCTGACACCAAACTGCTCATAACTTGACTTTTGAAGTCGCGCGCTGCAGCGAAATCCTTTACAGAAACCTCAAACACGCTATATTCATATATATATACAGCTTGAATTTACGCGTCACGATTTTCTCCCTCACATACAGTACGGGAGAAATATTTACACCACAGTGTGCACGGCTGCTTTCCCCTCACGTTAAGCGTGMTTGAGGTTTCTGTAAAGGATCTCGCTGCAGCGCGCGCGTTATGTAAGCCAGTGCGCAGAGGCGCGTGCCGCAGTGCTCGCTAGTATTGTTTACTTTTAACCACTTTAAACTCATTTTCATAGTACGGTCTAATTAACGGTCTTAACGAGTTTCCACAATGCACTGATTTTTAAAAAARAAATTTTTTTTTTTGCACGGACTCTAACGAACTAACTGCAGAGCGCGTGCAGCTTTCGAGGCGCGTGAGAAGAGAACGAGGAAGAAACTGCTCTTACCTGCGCAGGCTGTGAGACAGGACAGGATCAGTACAAAGAGCTCCATCTCACCAGCAGCATGGCAGACCCTCCACATCTGAGTCAACACTGCGAGCACACAGATCCAACACGTTATCCTCTGGACAACTCCAGTCATTCTGGAAGCGCGCGCGCGTGTGTGTGTGTGTGAGGTTTGAGGGTCGGACCTCAGCTCCGTTTATCCTGAACAGCGAGTTCTGCTCCGAGTGAGTGAGTCCTGAGTGACTCACTGTATCGGTGTGACTCACTGTGCCACAATGAGATGATCTTTAACATATATTAATTTCATAACAAGTGAATCAACACTTTCAGGACCAAAGTTCTGGAAACTTACATAATTACAATTAGTTGAAATGAATAGACCTTAATGAGTATTTAGAACTTTTTGGTAACTTTGATATTATACGCCACAGTAACTGTTTCCTTAAAGTTCCACCAACTTAAAATCTTTCATCCTGGTGATTTCGGGTCTGACGTCATCAATGCACATCTACACTGTCCATGTTGAATTGTTTTGATCAAGATGGTGGATTGGTCTGTCCTTGCATGATGGGGTATGTATAATCTTTACAAGTCTGGATGTAACTGATCAGTTATCTGGGTGTAACTGATTACCTCAAATCTTTTCAATTTTGCCAACTTATTCAGGTCAACTCGCTCTTTCCATTATATCTTTACATTTCATACATCGGAGGACCAGAAACACAGTCTCAGAAACATTTCTGTCTGTTCAGCCAGATTTTGTCACAGCATCACACAAAACTGGCATGACAGAATTGAATGAAACTTCGGCAGTACTTTGGTATTTGCCTGAAGTTAAACCTGCACCATAAACTTAAACAAAATATTAAGTAAAAATGAAGTTATGAGCAGTTATTTTTTCTGCCAGATTAATTGCATTGCGTCAACTGTGGGCGCGTCTTAAATCAACCGCTGGACAGAAATTCTTGAAACTTTTGCAATACTTACTGTAGCTCTCTGCCTAAATCTAAACCTGCAGTTTAACCTGCATTTTGAAATCAAAATGTTGAGTAAAAGCAACGTTATGAACAGATGTTATGTTATGTGCTGGATTTAATAATCTACTTTATAATAAGCTACTAATGCGCTTCTAACTCCTGCATGAACATTGATACGCCTCTGCTCAGATGAGAATGATCGCAAACACTGTTCTATTTCTATTTCTATTTCTAGATTACTTCCAGTTTTGCCTGGACAGACTCATCGTCCAAAATAGCTAATAAATCGCAGATTTCACTTTCCGTCCACTCTCTACTTTCTCTGCTCTCCACCATTGTTGAAATGAAATTCCTGCACTTCTGGTGTTGGCTGATAATATCAGCACTTTAAAACTACTGAGGCATGATTTAAAACTACTCAAGTCACATGACCACATGTTGCAAATATATCCAGTCTAGGCCCATATATGAACTTGAAATCAGACGTGTCACATTTGGGTAAAAAAAACAAACATCTAATTTGATTCACTTCAGACTAGTAATGTGAACCTAGACTTAGTCTATCTGAACCTGTTCCACATAGAGGTTACTTCCTCTTTTAGTTCTTTAGTTTGTTCTGAGTGGATACTGATATCCAATCGATATTAATTAGAAAAGCTAAACTGAATATTTTTACTGGGATTAGTTCATATTTTCACTTTGTCTGAAATAACAGCGCTGAAGTGGTATAAGTGAATTTTTATGTGAGTCCTTTTAAGACAAAACTTCATCTTCATCTGTTTTTATTTTATCACTCTTCTGTAATTCACTCTCTGATTACTGAACACCGAGTGTAATTGGCTAAAGACAAAAGAAGTGCACAAACAGGGCATAAGATACTCAACCTTTACAAAATGTGATTTCTTTGTATTGAKAAGTTAGGCAGAGAGTTTAGAGTAGGGTTCAATGTAAAATAATAATAATAATAATTACCTTATTGTTAGATTTACCCTTTAAACTATTTCGGTAAAATCTTTAACTGTGTATATAAATTCATCTGTTACAGTATTGAGTCTGGTTCCTCTCCAGGTTTCTACCTATTACCATCTCAGGGAGTTTTTTCTTGGCACCGTCGCCCTGGGCTTGCTCATCAGGAACAATCTAATCAATATTATCTATACATGTTTGTACTTGATCATACACATTCCCACAATCATTTAATAATCTTTTTTTTTTTTCATTTTGTGAAGCTGCTTTGTGACAATGATCATTGTTAAAAGTGCAATAGAAATAAAAATCAAACTGAATATGCTTTCCAGCTTTAGTTTAAATACTGTATCTTTAGTATTTATTTAGGCTCCCATAAATGACATGTTATCTTATTTATCTGCTTAGCACTATTTATGCACATGGACTAGAGATTAATGTGCAGCTGTAATTACTGTTGTTTACTGTATTACTGTACAGGAAAGAAAAAGGATTTGAACTACTTGAAAAAATTCTGGTTTCCTGCATTAACTGGTCATGAAATGTAATCTGATTTTCAACAAAGTCGCAAATATAAATGAACAATATTTCTAAGCTGATGAAACACAGTCATGAATGTTCACGTCTTCACTGCCCAGTAGACCCATCGCATTAGCTGACGACTCACAAAAAAAAACAAAGTTGCGTAGAAGTTGTTGATTTTGCGTGCAGCTGGGAAGTGTTACTGAGTAACCACCAACATTCTAAATACACACCAATCTATAAGACAAATTGTCCATGAAGGGAAACAGTTTGGTATTTTTTTTCTCCAGCCAACTTCAGTACAAAGGCACAGAACACAACACAACACAGAACAACCGCAGCAAAGTAAAAATAACCCCAGAGTAGTGGATGAGGTATTAAAGGGTTTATTGGTTCATGAGTTAACCATATGCAAAATGTTGAACAGGACACAACTTGTCTTGCTCTAAAAAAAAATGTAAAAAATAAAAATAAAAAACACATTGTGTCACTTCAAACACTACGGGGAAAATATCTTGTGGAAAGATAAAATGAAAATAGAACAGTACAGCATACCAATCACAACCGCAAGAACGGCCACACTCAACTCGAAACACACATCGAAACAAACATGATTTGAGTCCGCTTTGGTCCCTCTGGACTGGGACAACTTGCCATTGCTGAGGAGAAATGACTTTCAAAAAATTTTCAAAGCAGCCTACAGGGTAATGCCAGAATAAACAGGCTGTGTGCAAGCTGGACCTCAGACGAAGCTGGTGACGGAGCAGGACAATGATGCTAAACATGGACATAAATCTACTAAAGAGTCCCAGTATCCATTTTTTGCAGTGGCCCGGTCAGAACCCAGACTTCAAGCCAATACAGGTACTGTGGAATGACCTCAACACAGCTGTTCAAGAGAAGTTCTGTCTGGAAGAATGGTTCCTCCTGAACGATGGTCTAATATCTCCAGTTACAATAAGCCTTTGCACATACTTTTTGGACCTTCACTTTATAGGTTTGATGGATGTGATCTATAAGGAAATAAAAGATCGTGACTGTTTGTGTTTTATCAGTTTAGAAATATCGTTTGTTTATATTCGTGACTTTGTTGAAAATCAGATGACTTTTTATGACCAATTTATGCAAAAAAATGGAACTTGCAAATAGCTCACTTACTTTTTCATGCCAAAATTTATAACCATTAATATCTTGCACATGGAGACGGTGCGGTTTCCATACGCCACAATTATACCGTTGGTCAGGAGGCTCTCTATAATCTTTCAGGACACGCCCTATAATCTCTGTAGCAGATTTGTAGGAGAAGAGAGTTTGGGTATTTTCAGCATCTTAAGACGTGGTTAGTTGAGAGCTCAGGAGGATGAGGGAGTCCATAGAAAAGATGAATCAGCTGTTTTCACAATACTTAAAGAAAGACACGTTTCATATTTCTCAACATTTCAACATTTTATTTAATAAATATTTATTTAGAAATTTCCCTATAGTTCAATATGGCTCTACGGTATATTGGTCTACATAACATACGGTACAGTATATAACATAATATATTGGCAGTAAAATGGAACAACATGACAATTTACATTGCTTGACAGAAAAAAAAGTCCTTTAGCTTTGATTATAATCCCCATTAATGTTCCATTTCATATGTGGAAATAGTTCCTCTAGTTCCTCATACTCCTAGAACAACTCCTATAGTCGAGTCCTGGAATATGTCCGTCCCATCAGGTAAGAAAACCTCCATAGATGTGATACCCTGGTGATTCATTACATTCAGGTGGTCAGCTGACTGATGACCTGAGCGACTGAAGCAACACCAGATCACAACACTGTCTCCAGAGGCTTGTACAATGCACACTATACAAAAGACAAAAATAATCCTAGATTTTTATTGAATACTGTCGCCAAATTATTGAGGAATAAGACCACTACAGAAATCTCCACATCTACAACATGCAGTAGTGAGGACTTCGTGAACGTAAATATTAGGCAAAAAAATCAGGCTTTCAAATCAGACAGTTTAATTGATGCAGATGAAAAACTAAATACATCAGATCAGAACCTAGAACTTGAGAGTATTTTCTCAAGCAGACAGTACCAGATTAAAGAGATGAACAGGTGAACAGAATTAGCGTGGTTGCCATTCAGGATAGATGTACTGGAGTACCAGCAATAACAGAACCCCTGTTGAAAAATATTTAACTCTACACTTATGTTCCAAAATCTTTTAGCAGTTATTAAACCACCAATTAAGAAACCTGACCTCGACCTGTGTCAGCTGTCCAACTACAGGCTGATATCAAACCTCCCCTTTATCTATAAGATTCTGGAAAAGATGGTAGCGGAGCAGCTATGCTCATATCTACATACAAAACTGTATCAGTCAGGGTTTAGGCCTCATCACAGCACAGAGACATCACTCTTTAAAGTACTGAATGACCTCCTATTGGCCTCTGATCAGGGTTGCATCTCATAGCTTGTGTTACTCGACCTCAGCGCAGCTTTTGACACCATTGATCATAGTATTCTCCTTCACAATAGGAATGAAGGGAAAGGCCCTCTCTTGGCTCAGATCCTGTTTGACTGATCGTTATCAGTATGTAGATTTAAATGGGGATTATTCTGCATGTTCTCAAGTGGAGTTCGGTGTTCCACAGAGTTCAGTTTTAGGCCCACTGCTTTTTTTCTCTTTACATGCTTCCACAGAACAACATAATCCCTAAGCATGGTATTAGTTTTCACATGTCTCGGCAAAGCCAGATGAGAAAAAAAGCTTAATAAAGCTTAATAGAGTTGAGCAATGTGTGAAAGGCATAAGAGACTGAATGTTAATTAACTTCCTTCTGCTTAATCCTGATAAGACAGAAGTCCACAGGACCACATGCAGCTAGAAGCAAGATTTTTTATTATATTTTTATTGGTAGTTAACAACAACAAAAAAGCAGAGCCAGGTCAATATACAGTCGACACCCACAGCAAACATTTCATCACTCATTCACTCACTTATCATCTATACCGCTTAATCCTTAGACTTAGGGCACATGGCAGGGTACACTCTGGACAGAGTGCCAATCCATCGCAGGGCATAGACACAGACACACACACACACATACTCACTCATTCACACATTACGGGCAATTTGGGAACGCCAATTAGCCTGACCTACATGTCTTTGGACTGTGGGAGGAAACCGGAGAACCCGGAGGAAACCCACCAAGCACGGGGAGAACATGCAAACTCCATGCAAACAGAGCCAACATGGGAATCAAACCCCAGACCTGCAGGTGCAAGGCGACAATGCTACATGGAAAAACCTGAAAACATAAAAGATAGAAAGAGTCATGATGGCTCAAGTAGATCCCCAGACGGGCCGGTATTCGCCAGAGTAGTTCAGATCTGTTCTGTAAATCATATGTAAGTTTTTTCATTGGGAGACGATTACCCACTTGGCCAAACACATTTTTAAAGTTGGTACACTAGATGATGACCGTAAGTATACATTTCTTTGCCAGATAAGTAATGAAATTTAGTAAACAATTTAAATCAGAAGGAAGGGATATTTAGGGATATTTAGACACATCTCTTTAATCTGGCATACACATAATTAATTTCTTTACCTCATACTCCAGTACATCTATCCTGAATGGCAACCACGCTAATTCTATTTCACCTGCTCTTTATTTTTCCACCCATCCCGAGGCATCTGGAGATTGTGCCAGCTTCAGTAGACCGAGGCCGACCCTGCGAGGTTCCTGAGGCATCCAGAGAAGGACCTGCTCCAACTGGATTCTGCTTCATGATGGTTTGGAACTACACATGCTGCTCCTGAGCTCCCAGTGATCCAGACCCCCATCTGCCCTCTGCACCTGCTGACTCATCCCTGAGCTGAACTGGACTTTGTGTTNNGGACTTCATGTTAATTTAAATAACTTCTGCTATATCGAACTTCAAGCTGCATGACTCACATGATGTTTTATAATCCCTGCTCTCCGTTATCACCCAGATGAGGATGGGTTCCCTGTTGAGTCTGGTTCCTCTCAAGGTTTCTTCCTATTACCATCTCAGGGAGTTTTTCCTTGCCACTGTCGCCGTCACCCTCGGATTGCTCATCAGGGACAATCTCATTATCTAGACACATTTTTCTTACGCATATACACTTCCATAAATTTTCTTTTCATTTCTGTGAAGCTGCTTTAAGACAATGACCGTTGTTAAAAGCGCTATAGAAATTAAATTGAATTGAATATTTTACAATTTAGCAATTATATCGTTGGAGACATCTAGCCAGTATCTTCTCAACCAGATCATGCACTTCAAACCAAAAAGATTTAATTTTCATACTAATTAAAATGTTTAATTACATTTAAAACACAGCTGAGATACATTTGGATACATTTTGTGTAGGTGTACAGGAGTGCGATATGTTCTGTATATGAATTTGAAGTTTTGCTCATGCACAGAGATTGAAGTGGATTTGTGAAAAACCTCCTCACATATACTGTAGAGAGCCGTTCGTCATCAGTGAGTGATCGGCCCATATCCTTTTCCCAAACCTTTCTTAGAGGATTCAAAGATGAAGAGGTTTCTGATAAAAGGGAGCCGTACAGATAGGAAATCTGACCCTTCAACGCCCCTGGAAGAAAATGGAAGAGATGTTAGTGTTCTCGGGGCACATGCAGAGGATTCCGTACTGAGCCACAAGGAGCCTGTATCATCTGAAAACCATCTAAGCATTTGTTTGATAGAAGCAGGCTTTTTAATCACACTGTAACTTTAGATGGCCTTCCTCCTGTGAAAGACCTCAGTGTCGTTACAGATTCCAGTCTTTCATTTGAAGYTCAGTAGATACACTGTCACCAGGATAGAATTGGTACTAAACAGTGCAGAAAGATTAATCATGCTTCTATCACCTCTAGGTTGGACTATTGTAACGCCTTACTGTCTGGTTGTTCAACTAGATGCATAAAAAAGCTTCAGTTAGTACAGAATGCAGCAGCGMGAGTCCTCACTAGAACCAGAAGATACGAGCACATCACCCCTATCTTATCCACACTGCATTGGCTCCCTGTGAACTTTTGCATCGATTTTAAAATACTACTTTTGACATATAAAACATTAAATGATCTCATGMCACAGTATCTGAGTGAACTGCCAGTGTTTACTTTGATCACATTTAGACATTTGATGTTACTGAACATACAGTAGTTCGACTGCCCCTTAAATACTCACATTAGCCCTATACTGTACATTTGAAGGTGACTCATTTCACTCAATTCACTTTGATAAAGTGTTATGATGGAAATTTTTAGAGAAATAATGCTGGTACGTTACAGCCCAGTCTAATCTTTTCCTCAGTGCTGAAGTTCCTTTTAAAACACAGTAGTATAAAAAAGCTTTTAGGCACTTTAGTAGCAGATTCTCCATTTTTGCCTAATTTATGACCTTTCTCCCCTGTTGCTTCCACTGCTTTGCCAGGAATTAAATGGTAGGGAAGAATGGGCAGGATGTGTAAGAACATGAAGAACATTATGTTCATTAATTTGCTACAGACGTTCACAATTCACCTGAGCATTCCTGARTTTTAGGAATTGTGTACAGATGTGGGCATCCCGCYTTCAGAAACAAAAGGTTCTGCCGCAGATCACTGAAACAGCTCATTTCTATTAACTTAACTCTTTTTTGTRCACAGAGAGAAATAATACAAGGTGTATGCTGYCCTATCATGTTGTGTGTGCGTGTGTGTGTGTGAAACAAACACCAGTCTGGGTGTCGTGCTCCAGTAGCTCAATTTTSTGTTTAAATATTTTTATTAAGGTAAATAATCTAACAGATATTGTTACATACCAAGATTTAGTTATAAACAAAAATAAACATAACAAACCACAAAATAATAATGAACATACATACACCACAAACATAAGGAACAAAATAAAACAACCCCTTACCTCTCTTCCCACCCTAGGGACTAAAAGACATGCCACACTCATGGTGCGGTCAACACCACATGGTTACTCAGCCTGCAGTTTCAAGATAAAGGAGAAGAGGAGACCAAATCTTATCAAATTTGTCCAATTTCTTTACCATAAGGAATCTAATTTTTTTCCAAATGTAGCACCTTAATCAATTCTTCCAACCATAATTTGGCTGATGGGATTTCTGTCGTTTTCCAAAACCTTAGAATAAGTTTCTTTGCCACAATAAGTCTATAGGACAACAGCTGTTTTTGAGGTTCTTGGAGTGACATGATTTTGTCAGACTTTCCAAATATCACAAGAAGTGGATTGTGCTTTAAGTTGCTATGTAAAATATCAGACAGAGTTTTAAATACTTCAGTCCAAAATGAGACTAATTTAGGACAAAGAGCATAACTATGTAATGGAGTGGCTAAATCTGTCTGGCATTTGTCACAGAATGGGGAGATATCTTTAAAAAATCTGTGTAATTTTGTTTTAGTATAGTGGATAATCTTAAATTGCATAAGGTGATGCCTAGAATTGACAGAGCATGTATGAATATTCTCTAATGCATCAGTCCACAGYTCTGAACATATCTCCTCCCCCAATTCTTGTTCCCATTGCAGTCTTAAACTCTCTGTAGAAGGTAAATTCTTTGATAATAGTGAGTTGTATAATAGTGATATCAGATGTCTGACCCCACCTCCAAGTCCCAAAAGATCATCCAACCTAGCAGGATTAGCCTCACTAAAGCAGGGTATATACATTCTCACATAGTCCCTGATTTGCAAATATCTAAAAAAGTTATTTGCATGCAGACCATATTGATCCTGCATCTGCCTGAAGGATGCAAACGTGCCATTTATGAATAGGTTTCCAACATTATGAACACCTAACTCCTTCCATCATGTAAAAGCAGAGTCCATAATAGAAGGGGTAAATGATGGGTTCCCACTAATTGGTAAAAGGAAAGACACTGTCTTAATATCAATTTTGATATTTTGATTT
>QMIH01001114.1:22344-34592 GCA_003987875.1 Clarias batrachus | reverse complement strand
TTCATATACATTTATAGTTTGATTCCTTTCTTATTTAATATTTATTTATTTAGTCTTTTTTGCATGCAGAACCTAAAACTTCCAGCTCATTTATTACTTATTTCATTTTTTTTCATCTCTCTCTCCTTTTTTTAAATATGCCTGGCGTCTAACCTTTCCTATACATGTATAGCTGGCTTGGAATCAGGGAGGGGTGGGGTGGGTGGTATAGGGTTTTATTAGGGGGCTATAAAATGTGTATTGGAACGTTCCATGTTTACCCTGTTATATCCCTGTTTAAAATCAATAAAAATATTGTTGGAGAAAAAAAAACTCACTTGGATAGCCGTCTGGACCAGGGGATTTGCCACCTTTCATCTTCTTAATAGTATCTACTATTTCTAAAACCGAGAGATCAGCATTGAGGGCGTTACGATCTTCTTGGGTTAGAGTKKGAAGGTCACARCTATCCAAAAAGTTTTTGACAACTGAATCATCATTTAGGGACCTAGAAGAGTATAATTCCTTATAYGTAGAATTGTTTGAATCTCTCATTGATTTCATTATGTGATGTTAAAATATCACCATTTTCTGACTTAACTTTACTTATGGTTTGATCGCTTCCTAATTACCTAATTTGCCTTGCCAGCAACTTTGTCGCCAAATTCAAAAATTTTTGTTGTGTTTTTAGGAATCCTCTGATGATGTGGTCTGAAAGTATCTGATTATTCCTGGAAGGAAATAATACAACCCCTGATATACGTAAGCTTTCATAGTTTCCCAAAGTATTGAGGGGGACGTTTCAGGAAGATCATTCATCTCAAAGAAGAAGGAAATTTGTTCTCTTATAAAATCACAAAATTTTGGTTGCTTTAGGAGCTGTGGGTCAAGTCTCCATATCCTATCACACTGAGGCATGCTGGAAAGGTTTAAAGAAAATGAAAGGGGAGCATGATCTGAGATCACTATGTCATGATACAAGACTTTACTGGTGAGGGGCATCAATGTAGCATCTGCTAGGAAATAATCTATTCGGGTATATACATTGTGAACGTTAGAGTGAAAAGAGTACGCTCTGTCCTGTGGATTAAAAATTCTCCAAATATCGAACAGATTCGAATTTTTACAGTATTCCTTCAGAAAGTTACTAGAATTTGACGAGGGAGCTCTGCGAGGAGATGAACAGTTTAAATATGGATCCAAAACTAAATTCAAATCACCCCCAACAATTAAGTTAGTGTGCAGAATATCAGGGACCAGAGCTAAAGCTAGCTCAACTTTAACTAAACTTTTACTAAATATCTCTATCACATGATGACTAGAATATCAGACAGTCAGTGTATCATGGTGAAGCACTTCATCCTGCAGGTCTGTTCTGTCTTCTAGATAGACTCATTTGGAGTCGGTATCAAAGACGTCTAATTCTCTGGGTCATGTGACTGACGGATGGATTCCGTTCTGGCTCGATTGCTTTTCCAGTATTGAATTTTACTCCTTGAATTTCCAGGCTTGAATTTTTCGATGTGAATTTCAGAAATTTCAATTAAATGTAGATTTAAATCAAGACTTTGAAATTGCACGGCTTGAAATAGACTAAAGAGAACTTCACATTCAGAGCACATACATTCAAAGATATTGCTTTTCAATATTTCAATTCAATTTAGCAGCATTTACGTTTCAAAACTAACAATTAAACACTGATTCAATTTTAAAATGTGTTTTTCAAAGGCTGATATAATTCAAATACAGTAGTTATGATGTTAATTTGCTTCCATACTTTATGCTCCATAACAACCAGAAGCCTTTCTTCTCCATGATGAGTCTCACTAACAAGTGCTTTTCTTATGGATACGCAGCTGTTTTAGCCCCAAAACCTGTGAGTTCTCATCACATTGTGTGTGCATAAACAAATGCTCTTACTTTCACTATTAAACATAGCTCAGATGCAACTTCACCAAGTGCTTTACATGATCCCAGATCCGCTCATTCCTGATTTTTTTTTCCAACCACATTTCTTCTGTAAGGTTGACGTTTCAGCACCATTGATTCAGCATTAATAATGTGATGGACAGTACATAACCCAGTTCCTTTTTTTCCTTCTTTGCTTAATGCACACCAATAATTGAGGATTTTGAGACTCTTTTGAGCAACTCTTTTTTTGGACAGGTAGTCTAGCTTTATTTTAAGGGCTTTGGTAGCTCAGTTGTAGGTTAAAATGGGAGGGTTTGTGTCAGGAAGGGCATCTTGCATAAAACCTGTGCCAAGCTGTTGTGCAGATATTGTGGAGATTGTAGTTGTCATTGTGCACTTATGATGTTTTTCGACTGCTCCTGTCGAGGGGTCGCCACAGCGGACCAGCCGATCTGCACAACAACTTGGTACAGGTTGCCCTTCCTGGCGACCCCATGACAGGAGCAGCCAAAAGACTAACAACACTCATCACTCACGCATCTTCTATACCGCTTAATCCTGTATTCAGGGTCACGGTGGGGCCTGGAGCCTATCCCAGGAGAATTAGGCCAACGAGGCAGGGTTCACCCTGTACAGGGTGCCAATCCATCGCAGGCCACACACACACACATACACTCACTCACACACTCATTAACACACTATGAACAATTTGGGAAGGCCAATTAGCCTAGCGTGCATGTCCTTGGACTGTGGGAGGGAGCGGAAGAAACCCACCAAGCACAGGGGAGAACATGCAAACTCCATGCACACAGACCTGGTGGTGCAAATTTTATTTATTTATGTTTTTAATGGTAAAAAAAAAGATAAAATAATTATCTACTTGAAAAAGATTGTATGCATGAATGTAGACATTATTATTAAACACAGTTTTTTTGTGGCATTTAATTTTTTTCACATAAAACAATATACTTTCCAAGTGTATAGTCCTGATACATTTAGTGTAGAAATGTTTTTGTGTTATTTATTTATTTTTTGTTCATTAAAGCGTTTTAAACGATTTACTGAACCGAATCGTTGCGAGTCGACTCACTCACTAAGAAGAGTCATTTCGAACTTGAACTGGATCGCTGACGGAGAAAAGGGGGAATTTCAGGTTTATTCGTTGAAAATTGAACGATGTTAACTTCGTAGGTTTGATTTAACACACATATAATAATTTAAGGTATAAAACAGACATTGTTTAATGCTGAGACGCCATGATAATGAAAGAGTCACGTTAAAGCTGTTGACACACACTGTGAATCCCCCCTCCGGTAGAGCCGACAGTGGTACGGTCCATGCCGCACGCGGCTGCTGAGCACGTGGGGTTTGTTGATCTGATAGCGTGATGTCTTTCTAATAGGGCGTAATGGTTTATCATAATGCTTGTCAGTACAAGATAGTGAGCTGAGCGGTTCCGGTACTCAATTTAGTATAAAGATTGTTAGTTTATTTGCGTTTCGGACAGTTTATTCCCGAGAAAGTGGAAGCCGAGTAAGGCACGCGCGCTGCTGAATCAGGCAGGACCACGAGCTTCCGGCTGCTCCAGGTATTTCAGCTGTTTCATCATCATTACATTCATTATTTCATAGGAGATTTCCGTGCAAACGCTCTCTTTGCTCATGCCAGACGTAATGGAGGGGCTTAGAAATGGCCCGGATTAACCCGGTGCATTGCACTGCCACGTCACAACATGGCCTCTACACTGTCCATGAGTCAGATTATATTTTATAACTCTGAGTTTAGCTCACATTTCTTCCTCATTAATCTTACATGCATGCATTTTCCCCTTCTCTCCCTCCCTCACTGTGATATATAATTAGATATAGATATATAATTATTTATCATTATTAGTACTGCATGTCCAGGCTGATTGACACATTGCTGTTTCTCAGAGCAGCATTAAAGGTCCTGAGCTTTGGCACTGAAGATTAAAGGGCACAGAAGATCCCAGTTGTTGTGCTGTTGGAGGATCGGAGTCAGACACCCGGGCTGTTCCCTTCCCCTGCGCTGTGAGGTACAGTATGAGGCAGCTGTTCTCTAACTTTTCATCTTTCTCCCTCTGTCATTCTTGTTGCTGATCCATAAACCTCACAACCTTCATCTGATCTAATCTAAGTACTGATCTCATTATTCCAGTGTAAATGTACTTCACAGCCGTTCTGTCTGTACAGTATTCACTTCCAGCCAACACCTCATTACATTTAGTACGTCCTTGCATTTGTTCATTTTTTGAAGATGTACAGTCTATGTAGTTTGTTCATCAGGCCAGATCCCTAGAATTCTTGCTTATTTCATTTCAGTTCTAGGTTATTACCAATTCTTTTCAGCTAAAACATGGTATCAGTGCTAAAATGTGTCTCACCGAGGTGAAAAAAATAATAAATTAACACTTGATGCTTCTTGTCGCCCTCATTTTTTGTAATTTGCTAAATACAATTTCACACCCTTTTATGTAGTGTCTGTAACTTTTTTAAAAAAATTCAAACCCTTCAATAATCTTAACTGTCATTCAGATGAAACTTGGGCCAATTTAGATTTCGCATGAAACGACATAAACCTGAAAAAGTGTGTTATTCTAAAATGCTAAATTGTTAAGATAATGCAACATGAATTTGACATGGTTACGGACACTACAGATTGTTTGCTTTTTAAGGTTTTACCAAAAAACTATTTAAATAAGAATTGTTTCCAGGTCATTTACTGTACTTCTAGAAGCCTAGACCAATTTTACCATCAAAACTCATGAAGTGCATTTTAAAAATGGCTATTTTGTGGGCACATCTCTCCAAAACGACTGAAGTTAGAAACTTTTTTTTTTTTTTTTACAAAAGCAGGATTGGTCACTTCAATGTTGCATAAACTTGAGAAGTAGCTTCTTTGGTACACACATTTTATCATAATTGAAAATAATAATGGACTCAGTATTCCATTTACCTCCACAATATTCCTCGAGTACCTCCTTCCCATTCTTTTTTTTTTATAATATTTTTATTGAGTTTTACAAATAATTCCATACATAACAARACATGATAACAGTAATAAGAATTAAACTAAAGTATAAAGAATATAATTCATTTTCTGCAATTGTGTAGAAATAGAATTACTTTCTCATAATTATATACAGACATGCAAACAACCAATTGCTACACACATAAGAGTCATTAACCAAGAATTAAAAATAAATAAACATAATAATAATAGTAAAATAATAATAATACCAGTACTAATAATAGTAAAATAAAACTAAAATAAGTAAAAAAAAAAACAAAACAAATCAGGTGCACACAACAATCCTAAAATATTTAAGATTTCCCGTAACTATGCAAGAGACATAGCCATTTTGTTCTTCTTCTCCTGGCCTGCAGAAGTCCAAAATCAATTAAAGTGACATTAACAATAAAGTCATGTGGCTATATACCTAAAATACACAGTTTTGCTTGGAAAGGCACTTTTACTCCAACAATTTCAGATATAATCTGAACAGTCATTTTTCAGTACTTTTTTTATTATTATTGAACAGAGTCCCATACACAGAGAAGAAGGGTACCGTTTTCTGTTCTTCAATAGAAGATGGTTTATTAGTAGACATTAAAGCTGTATAGAAAATGGAAATCTGGCCTTTCCCCTTAATATTTAGCAATGTAAGGTTTTCCAGATGAGACAATTGTGGTTTAGTTAACAGATTCTTATATTTGGATGTTATGAAGTGTTTTTAATTGTAAATATTTAAAAAAAAGTGTTTTCTGGGAATATTACAGTACAGTATCTGACTGAGGATAAGAAGGTTGCCGCTTGTATAAAGATCCCCTATTTTCCTTCTACTGTACCTTCCTTTGCCCAAATTTTAAAACCACCATCTACCCTTCCTGCTTTAAACTACATATTACCCCAAATGGGCGTGAAACAGGGACTGGAAGGCGTATCCTTAAAGTGTTGGTGTACTTTAAACCAGATATCAGTAGTATTATTGAGAAAGGGGTCCTCAGTTATTTTTATTTGTTGTGTTTTTGGGCTTGCGGAATATAGTGGAAGGTTTTTTTACTGGAATGCTTGCTCAGTATTCACCCACTGAGCAAACATTCCATTCAATTATATATTCCATAATGAATTATATTTATACGCCAAATCATTGAAATGGGCATCATCATCCACTGATCCATTAACTCCTTTCTTTTACTCATTAGTGGGTCATAGTTTGAAGGAAATATCATTTCAATTTTAGGGGTAATTTTAACATCCAAATACATGAATCCCATCTTTGCATCAATAAATTTAGTCTTTATAACTGGATTAATTCTTTCTTCTTCATTCAGAAATAATCCTGAAGATTTTGTGTTATTAATTTTGTATCTGTTTGTAAAAATCTGTTTGCATATCCGCTGCAAAATCTCCTAAACAGTTCAGTCAGGTGTGTTAAATTTCTGACAGAATCAGGTCTGTTAATAAAAGGATTGTGTCATCACTATATAAAGATATTCTATGTTCCTGTCTCCCGATCTGGATACCTGACATGTTCCTCTGAGATCTTTTGCTATATCTTTTGATACCTGATATGTTCATTTGAGATTGTCATGGCTAAAGGTTCTATGTCCAGTATAAATAACAACGGTGAAGGTCGGCATCCCTGGCGAGTAGATCGCTCTAGTGAGAATGGTTTAGAAATTTTGTTCGTTCTAATGTTGGCTGTTGGGTTAGTGTAAAGAATTTGAATCCATTTAAAAAAAGTTCTGTCCAAGTCCGAATCTGGTCAGAGCCTTGGATAAGTATGGCCGTTCTGTTCGATCAAAGGCTCGTCTAGCGTCTAATGACAACAGTGCTGTATCTCTGGCATTAGATTTTTCATAAATTACGTTAAGGACTCCGCCAATGTTATGGAATCTTTGCTGTTTTTGCACAAAACCGTTCTGGTCGTTATGAACCAAATTTGGAATGTAAAGATCTAATCTCTTTGCTAAAGTTTAAAATAATGTTTTCATAATGTAATTTAACATAATGTAGGAAGAACATTCAGTCGGAGGTTTGTCTGGTTTCAAAATTAAAGTTATTGTTTCTAGCCTTCGTGAAAATGAAAGTGTTCTGCTTTGATAAGATTCATGATATGTATCTTTTTTACATGTTTGAAAGTGAGATTATTAATTTATTCTGGAATATTTGATCAAATTCAGTCGAKAGGCCTCAGGGCCTGGTGTCTTAACGCTATTAATGATTTGAATAATCTGAGAAATCTCATCAGTTGTTAAATCCTTATCTCATTCTGTTTTTGCATCTTGTATTGATGTTTGAAATTGATCAAGGAACACATCGCCTTCTTCTGAGGCTTGGGAGTATTCTCATTTATATAGATGTTTATAAAGTTCTCTAAAGATATCATGAATTTTCTGTAGATCTACTGTTAAATGACCTGAAGAACTTTTTATGCCATTGACCGTCCTATTAGACTAAATTTTTTAAATTCTGCAGCAGAGTTTCTCAGCCTTTTCTCCCTGATCATATTAGGATTGTTTGAGCCATAATAAATCTTTTGCAGCCTTATTGATGAACAGTTTATTGTACTTGATCCTTAAAAGTAACAGTTCTCTTTGTATTGATGGGTCATCCTTCTGATTAAGTTTGTGTCATTTGTTTTTCTATGGTTACCATCTCTATTTTTTGTTGCTTTGATTTGGAGCTGGTTTAACGAATTATTTCGCCTCTAATGTTCGCTTTAGCAGCCTCGCCTCTTATTCTGACGCTAGTTTCTTTCCAACACAGGATAAGAGAAGTTTCTTTTCCTCGAATSTGGTATTGTGTTGTTTACCGGAGCGGAAAACAAGCTCTCGGTCTTGACGTTTCAAAAATCGGATGGAACCGCTCTGGTTTGGTTTGGTTTGGTTTGGGCGATGCCGGAGTTCAGTAGGCTCCCGGTTCCAGCCAGTGCGGCAGCATATTTTGTACGAACTGCAGTAATGTCTGGTTGCTGGTTGCCTTCTGCTCCTTCCCGAAGGCCAAACAGTCGCAGGTTCTTTCTACGACTCCGGTTCTCCAAGTCATCTGTTCTCAGTTCCAGATAGGTCATTAGCTTCATGGCACTAGCTACGTAGATCAGCTGCGTGGTGATGGAGGTGACATCTTGCTTCACTTCTGACGTGGTGCTCTCTATGGCAGCACCCGAACTAGCCATCTTACCGATACGGCCATCTATACGGTCCCATTTAGAGCCAAATCCGCCAAATGCAGAACGAAGTGACTTGAGTTCGGCTAACACCTCCGACAGGTGCGCCATGCTTTCAGCTTTCAGCAGGCCTAGACACGTCACTCTGCTCCGCCGCTAGTGCGGAATCGTTGGTTTCCAATTCTGAGGGAGAAAATGTCACAGTCTTTAATTGTAGTTGTCTTGGACATAGTTAAAGTTCCTCAGGTCGTATTAAACTGGGTTTAAAAGGTTATTTAGTGCCAGATTGTATACAGCCTCCCGCTCAAGCTGCCATCTTGTTCAGCGGTGTGCACAGCGCCCCCTCCTCCTTCCCGTTCCTACTTAAATATTTCTCCCTAATAAAAGATCCACCAAGACATTAGGCCTTTAAAACCCGACTTCCATAGCTTCATTATCAGTTCCCTCCACATCATATCATATGTGCTTTTTTGAAATAAAAAAAAAAGAGACTGCTGTCCATGTTATTTCTCCCAGACCAGTAACTGCTTCTTTGTGACCGTTCCCCCTCTCCCATACTTCATTATGTTAATAGATGGATCAGTCAGATGGCTCGGTACTGTGGAACAGATCCGGTCGTTTTCCGGGTGTTTCCCCCGAGAGCCCAGCAATAGACCATCAGTGTCTTCATTCACGTCTTCATCGTTCATTCGCATGTATAATGACCATTTATACCCTCCACTTCCACCACTGTCTTTCACAAGTCCTACTATTGTTTCTTTCACAGTTTCCCAACCGTGTGTTGTTGTTGAGTTACTGGATATTAATGTTTTACTTGAGTAGATTTGAGAAGAAGAAACGCGACTCTCACTCCGCTACACTCGACTCGTTACTGTTCTAACCGTTTATTCTACACTTTAGCTGTTCTTTGTGTTTGTCAGAGAAATGCAGCCGGTGGATCTACAGAACCATGTGACTGTGTTTCACCAATCAGACGTAGCAGCAATAATCACATGACTCGGTTTGACCAATCAGCTGCAGTAACAATAACCACATGTAGTCACATGACCACATGGAAACGCTGCATATAGCGGGAAACAATCATTCCGCCGTGGTAGACAGCGAAGGAAACATGTCGCGGTTTGTTTAGCAGTTTTATTTAATGTTGCAATGTTAAAATATATAATTAGCAACTAAGCTAAAGGCTAAAAATACAAGTTTCTTACATTATTGTACACGTGTTCTAATGTTATTTTCTATCTGCTGAGTCATTTGCAGGGCGACTGAATATACAGTAAATCTCACACAGGAAAGAGTCGACACTGTTCAAACACACACACACACACACATATCTGCTGAGTCATTTGCAGGGCGACTGAATATACAGTAAATCTCACACAGGAAAGAGTCGACACTGTTCAAACACACACACACACACACACACACACACACACACACACACACACACACACACACACACACACACACACACACGTTACCTAAAGTAGGAATTTATTACAAAAGCTTTATATGGAAAAAAAAGTGAGATTAGGAAATTTGTGTTTCTTATTCCTTAATTTGCTGTTTTGTAAAGATATGAATTTATTTTATTACATTTATTTTATTATTTGGAAATGTTAGAATTTGTACATTATTTCATCATTTTGTCTGACTGCTTACATCATTTCTAGAAAAAATAATAAATGGGACATTATGATGAACAGTTACTCAGTACTTTAGGATCTTTTCACCGAATACTTCTTCACTCTCACTTGAGTAATATTCTGGATGACTGTTTTTACTTCTACTTCAGTAATATTATATGGAAGTCCAGCTACTCTTACTTGAGTATAAGTTTTGGCTACCCTACACACTTCTGTTCTGGTCCCATCATCGAGGCACAATACACTTTTTACTTTCTATGAATCCCTCAGTCACTGTTCTGTTCCCATAGTGAGGAGGATTTCTGCTCTATTTCACAATTATTTTCTCTTTGTCCGTCTCTGCTTTCCTCCTAATCTCACAGCCTCTGTTTGTACAGAATGTCACATCCGCAGTCGCAGCATTTTTTCCTGCACGTTACCCCCACACACCTCACTCAGCTTYATGATAACCTCCACATCGAGGACGTCTTTGCCTTCCACTTCCAGCCTGCTGCTCAATGTCCATTTATAACGTGTGGAAGTTGTGCAAGTGTTGTGCCGGGTCTCACAGGGTCATGCATCCTGTTTTTACTTTACTCCCTGATAAATTTTATTCCTGAAGTTCCAGACTCACTGACGAGCTTTCCAGTTCCCCCCCAGAGTCTATCGCTAATCCAGTTATCACTCCGCTACGCACGTTATTTTCGCCAACAATCCAGCTTTCACTTACTGTTTTCTTGCAAATGTTTTTCTGTTCTTCTTCTTTTTTGCATTTTATCAACACGCTTCCATCCTTCAGAATCCTGTCTATTTCCTACATCTCCTGGTTTATTTTTAGTTCCATAGACACTACTACAGGACCAAGACTGGTACGTTTATCATCCTTTTAACTGCTCTGGACACTGAGCTTGGAGATTTCTGTGCAAACCCGCGTCTCCTTCCTCATGCCAGACATGATGGAGGGGTTTAGAAATAGCATGAGCTCTGCACATTACACTGCCACGGCGCGACATCACCTCCACACCGTCCATGAGGCAGATTGCATTTTATAACTCTCTCAGATTTCTCACGTTTAATCTTCATTACTCTTAACCCCCGCCCCCCCTCCTGTGGTCACCAATATGATGATGATAAAKATTTATTCTCACATGTTCAGTCTGATACTCGTTCATTTTCTGATCACTTGCATGTGAAGTCTGATCTCAAAAGTTACAGTTTAAAATGAAATGTGTACCGGCCGCTTCTCATGCTTGTCATAGTTGGGCCCAGGCACTATGACATCAGCACAATGACGTCATGTCTATTACATCATCGTCATTGCATCATAGTGCTGATGTCATTGTGTGTGAAGGCGTCTAGTTTTTCAAAGGATTATTATTATATATTTGCACCCCTGACCCTGGAGGTGGGAGGTGACGGCGTTTCCTGTCCTATGAATGTAAAAAAAAAAATGTCTGGATGGAAATGAACTCTGGCGTTCTTTAATAAGTAGAAAGCTGTCATTTCTGGCTGATCGATCTATTATTCATCTTCAAACTTTTCTTTCTTTTTTTTTTAAACAGTCCTCTTCGTGTGCGTTCCTCTTTCTGAGTCTGAGGTGAGCGCTCCCTGCAGCCACCATGCGGAAGTGTCAGAACTGCGGTGGGACGGATGTGGACGTGGACCAGGCCCGCGGAGACGCCGTGTGTATGGGCTGCGGCTCCGTGCTCGAGGACAACATCATCGTCTCCGAGGTGACCTTCGTGGAGAGCAGCGGCGGCGCCTTGTCCGCGGTCGGCCAGTTCGTGGCGTCGGACTGTGAGTGATTCTCACCGCAACTGATGATCGGTGTTGTGATGCGTCGCGATATTTCCTGTACTGTACCGCTCTAAACTTCCATTTCATTTTGATCGCATAAAATTTATATAATACACTTATTAATACTAATAAAGCAACATATACACACACACACCACCATGGCGTTTTGATTTTCCTCACATGATCAGCCGATCACAAGACTTGGTCATGTGATCTCTCTTCAATTTGCGTTGTTTTAATTTCACCCAACCGATGTTATAGTTTGACAAACTGCTCAAGATATTAAAATGAAACCGGACATAAGMCACACCCATTTTACACCCAGACACGCCTCTCACTCTGATGCATGAGAATTACGTTCTAACACTAATATCAGTACCTGATGTCCGTACAGTGGTGTGTGTTTAGTCTCGTAGGGTGTGTWACTGCTGAGGAGTAACTGCTGTTTATATCATTTAGTTTGTTTTACTCTGGAGGCTTAATTTGTGATTACAGTGTTTAGAGAAATTACAGGGTCGCTCAGCATTTCTTAAAAAACGCTTGATTTAAACTTTAATTCATTTAGACACCTTCAAATTATCAGCGTTAATCTGAGCATCTCAAATGTGGATTGGATCGATAGTGTTGGTTATTAAGTAAAAGGTTTKGAATTTAATATGCTGTTGTTGCTGTAAAATGAGCAGCTTATTGATAAATATAGGTTTACTTTTAATTGACTAAAGCGCTTCATTGTGTTAGTTATTATA
>QMIH01001113.1:154147-197730 GCA_003987875.1 Clarias batrachus | reverse complement strand
TGCAAGGCCGGCGAGTGAATG
Organism: Clarias batrachus; assembly: GCA_003987875.1. Taxonomy (NCBI): domain Eukaryota; kingdom Metazoa; phylum Chordata; class Actinopteri; order Siluriformes; family Clariidae; genus Clarias; species Clarias batrachus. The sequence continues at coordinate 197,709 of QMIH01001113.1, read as the reverse complement.
GGGTGACACTATAAATAAATGTATATACACTTTTGATTTCACAAATATTGATTTCTGGTGGTCCTTATCCTACCCTGATTCTGATAACAGCAGGTTATTGTTTTAAATAATAGTAGCGTGTTTGTTACAAGTTTTTCCTTGTCACCGTCACCCACAGCTTGCTCATCAGGAGCATTCTGATCATTATGAATTTTAGATATTTTCTCACACTTTTTAAACTAATTTCCATATTTTTTTGACTTTGTAAAGCAGCTTTGCAGAAAAGAAGAAAAAAAAAAAGATCATTGTTAAAAGCTCTATAGAAATAAAACTGAATTTAATTTCATTGAAAAAGGGCAGACATTTAAAGGGACAAAAGGGAAACACACAGAATGAGAGCTCAGGACCGAAACAGACACACTACCAGGGGCATTATATAGGACAGAGAATGAACAAGGAGAGTAAGCTGTGAATAATTGAAAAAAGTAAAACCGGAATCACTGAAATGCAGAGTATAGTGCAAGTGTAAGGATAAATGTGACAACTGCAGGGCGGAAATTCTTACTATCTTCTGTCTCATTCTGCGCAAGAGTGTGAAATATTCCACCTAATCTTCAACATAAGACAAATGTCTCTGGCACTGTCTCTTTCCCTCTCACATACCCTGCCACTGTGTTGAGTGTCTGTGGATAACAGAGTGCATCAGATGTATTCTCTTCATTTTATGACTGAAAATCTTGAAATAAGTTATTTTAAAAAAAGTGATTTTATTTAAAAATCATTCCAGCCTTTAAAAAAAACAAAAGACAAAGACACAGCATCACATCTTATGTTAAATAAAAGATTGTATGGTAAAAATTTAAAAAATTACAGAGTTTGAAAGTGGGAATAAGAGTCTTGGAAAAATATGTCAGGATTACAGAGAGCCCAGTTTTTGATGTTAACTGTGATTTATAACTTTATTGTGCACCTTGAACATCAGCTTGCCAACAAGGCATGATGTGTTTCCCTGTAATCAGCATTTATCCACCTCCAATAACATCCTCTCCCATAAGGTGTACTACTCAACAACTCATCTGGACTAATCGAGACTCATTTCAACACCCATCCTAGAATGACCATCAATGAACACCTACATTTTAAAACAATTATTGCCCCTGGCCCTCAGATGCTATTACTGGGTGTTAAGACAAATTTTATGTATTTTTTAATTGTGCTCTGATTGTGCTCCTACTGGACTTGTTTCTCTGCCCAACAATTTTCCTAGTGCACCGCTGCTCCCAGAACAGTTTTTCCAGCTAAATGACTTGATATTGCAGTGAGATGTTTACTTGCAAATATTTTTTACTGGGATTTTTGCCATATGCTGCTACTATAGAAATGCACAGCACTACAATGTGCACTACAATATTTTCAAAGTTATTATTCTTGCCAGATGCCTAAATATAAAGAAACTATTTCATAGAGCACAAAACACATAATTATAATTAATTCCATTATATGGGTTGTTATTTACAGTGGAGGTCAAATGTATTGAGACAAAAATGAAATTCAATGTTTTTATGACATTCACAAATTTTCAAAAATAATGAAAATCATGGTGATAAGAATAATTCGTTATTTTATGTGATGAAATTGCTATACAACAATTGATATTTAGTGTGGAATCCTTTATTCTTCGAGCCCGGCTGGATCCAGCTGGAGTCAAAAACACATCTGCAGTAATCTGGTGTCACTCGCTCGGTCCACGCCAGCTTTATTACTACTATTGTTATTAATACATTTTTGCCACCACTTAAGATAGCAAAAAGCCAAACTGAGCTATAAGACTAAATAATGAAAAATGTTTCATGTCTTCGTGCAGAATTTGTCTGAACATTAAGACGAATTTGAAACTCTTAAACTAGAAAGAGTTATGCTTTCTTTTCATGCACCCATACAGCACCACTGAAGAATCCCAGCATCGCTGAAAGAGCCTGGAATTATGGAAGACGACAGGAAGTCAAAAAAGCAGTAAACATGGGTAACTTCACTCGTTTGAGGCTGGTTAAGCCTGTTTTATTTTGGTGTGTTAATCATAATGATGAATGTCTATATGATTTAGTACAGTTTACTTGAAGATTTTAATTCCACAAACATTATACAGTATATCTTAGGTTTTTTTAAAATATATTCTTTAAATAAAAAATAAAAAAAATTTAAAAAAAGAAGCAAAATTTGTTTCCAGTAAGTTATATGGAAAAATGACAATAAAACTAATTTGACTGTTACTTACTAGACTGGTTATTTATTGAATTACTTATTTATTTATGTTTTTTTGTGCTGGCTGTAGAGTAAAAATGTGATTAATGCAAGATGAAAAAGTGATCTAGCACCTCTGTAATTGGATGCACATCAACAAAATCTCAATTTAAAAAAAAAGATTGTCACATCAGCAGTGAAATCTTGAACAGCGTCAGGACAAACGGCCAGAACACAAACTAAGGCACGATACAGGATCAAGAAGTAATCAGCAAAAGACACAGCTGCTTCTGAACCAACAAATATTTATAAGCTGTGCTGATCTCACACAGTATATGGCTCTGTTTATTCCTCCTCATAAACTAGGTCCTCTTCCACATGCCTGCGGCATTGCTGGAGTTCATGGGCTATGTGTCACACACTACAAACTTGGACAACTTTTCATACAATGACAAACAAAGCTTTTGACAGCAGCAGCTGAATCAGGCCTCCTCCTGCTTAATAACACTTGTGGATTCTTTACATAAACACCTCTGGCTTTAATCTTTTAAGGGCTGCTCACAATGCTTGAGGAGATCTGTGGCATATACAGTATGTTAGGCAGTAGATGCTTATACTTGATTTAGAACTCAAAGTAACGTCTTGCTGCAGTAAATGATGCACTTTCAATATATTCAATGTATTTTCTTCATTCTTGGAATTTAAACAAATCTTGACCTGTTCTATCCAAAAAAATACTATCCTAGTATAAATTACATGGACTGCGGGATTCCATGATGTCAGGACAAATGGACTTCAGTAGTATAGAATAAAGCAAGACAGGATAAAACGGTTAATGCATAAAAATGTCAGTCATTGTCAGTCTCTGACTTTTATGTTTGCATTTTTCTGGAAGCTATTTACGCAAAAGATCATTCAAAAGAGTCACTCTATCCGGTCCCCCTACATGGTGAACGCTGAAGTTCTCCTGGTAAACAGACATGTAACGTTGTCAAGATTACTTGTTTTGTCTATCTCTTTTCCATTTTGTTTGCCATCTGTTTGTTGTTTTGCGGTGCAGCAAGCTTTCATACTTTCATGGTAATGAAAGTCCATTTAGAGCTCTCTTCACAAAAGTGTCCATAAATTAAAATCCATTAAAGCAGTCTAAAGTTTACAGACATGAAATCTGTGCAACATCTAAAATCTCCCCGCTCCAGGCTTCAGATTCATTTAATAAAACTGACGAGTGAAGGACAAAGGGATTGCTTAAAGCACCGTAACTAAACTTTAGAATCAATCTACACACTGCATGCAAGCCAAGTTTATCAGAGTGCTGGCTTCTCAACTGCTGTTGGACTTTATTGTTTATGAATCAGTTTGGTTAATACTTATTGAAATTTACATACACAACAGTGCTAGAAGTTTGCAATGTGTTAGCCTTCCCTTTTGTAAATGAGATGATTTCAAATTGCAGGACCACCTGCCAGAATGTCCTCAGTGCTGTCACTGAAAGTTCCTCAGAGGTACATCAGAACCAGATGGGTTGCAAAGTTGCCCAGTGTAGCATCTGCATGGTATCAGTGTCCTCTAAATCATCTGGCTGCGTGTAATATACACAGAATCTGATCAGTATGCTTAAACAATATCCAGCATGCTCCAACTGAGCCAGGTTTCTGAACATGTGTTTGGTTTCTTTTTGGACTAAGTTTATTTATCTATTTCTTTTTATATTCCTCAAATGATGAGTAGCCCAGCACTTGATGGACGGAGAGTTTTTTGTTTTTTTTTATTGTATTTTATATTTTTTGGGACATGCCAGATTTTTAAGCGCCCTAAGCATTATACAGTACATTTGTGGAGGAATACTATTTTAACACCTTGTAACCATGTTGTCACCTTGCATAACAGGACCAGGGAGCCAAATAGATGTCTACAAAACCGCCAACTGTTAAAACTGCCAAACTGACAGATTTTTTTTTAACAGCAGTAAAAACCTAGTAAAAAACATGAAATGTCCAGACTGTTGTCAGTTCACAACAGTGATATTTCTTTGCTATTACTTTGATATTTGAGCCCAAAGAATTGGTGACACCTGTAATGCTGAACTGCTGAGATGGCACTGTATTCTTACCAAAGATTCTGTGGGTTGAGACAATGACACAGTGGTCAACCAAAACCAGCCAACCACTGGAGACAGAGATCTACTGTACAGTAGTTCAGTTCTTTCAGGACATATAAAGTGCTCTGTGGGGTACCGGAAAAATACACCAGAACTAAATCATAGCACTGAAAGATTTTTTAGATATACCATTTGGCTTTAGTCTGTACTTTTATTTTATACATATATACTTATTATAATGGACACTATTCCCTCATTCGGTTCTGAAAGAGTGAGCAGTTACATAATAGTGTAATTTACTCTTGGGACTTTAAACACTTTCTAAGAGCATGACTAAGATGTGGGAACAGAGCAAAGGGAGATTCCTCCCCATTGAAAGTCATAACCCCATTTGATTTTGGAGATTTGATGGAGTAACTGTAAAATATCAACAACAACAACAAAAAAAGATTGCATGTTATTACCCAAAAGTCAATATAGTTATTGATCTGTTTTTTTTAAGAGTTTGATCTGGTTTGATCATATCTTACTATTTTTGTTGTCTTCGTTCAGGTCAGAACAAGGCAGCTTTAGGTGCTAAAAATATTAATAAAAGCAGCACTGCTGCTGTACTGAAAAACATGTTACGGAAATAGTGTCAGAACTTGAAGCTAACTACAGCTGAGACATCTGTTTTGAAATTGAAGGAGAAAAAAATAAATGCACAATCCTTTTTCCAGTCATTTTTATTTTCTTTCAATCGCAGCTTTACTGACAAGCCATGTCATCAGTTCACTATTTACGCAACACATAATAAAGAAATTTATTGAAAACATCCCCTATATCAAAAAATATTGTTTTTGATAGTTTTTCCAGTGTTTAGTAGTATGCACAGAAATATTTTACCAAATTCATCCTGGCTTTTAAATGTTTTATCCTTTGCTTTTAAAAAAAATTATGAGTTCTCTTTTTTTTATACTTTATAAATCAGTCTCCTGATTTATGAAAACTTTGTTAGATTGTGATGGGGACTGTCAGAGATACCGTCATGTGCAACACTTTTAAATTAACATAAGGATTCATTTTGTTTTAGTTTTACAAGCATCAATTTTTCTAATAAAAATAAGTTTTATAAGAACCAAAATTTTTTTATTGTTATGTAGACTGAAATACAATAAGTATTCACATAGTTAATATGATACATAACCGGATAATTAATATCCATTTTTTTTCCTAAGATGTTAGAATTGCAAGCACCTGGTCATCGCTGTGGTGGCTGAAGCTGACTACACCCTGGTTAATCCATAAATGGAAGATGAGTGAAACAAACTGAGCCTGAAACTTGAAACTGGAACGCGTCTATCTAACTCACTTGCCATCCACATGCTAGCAATGCAGTACATCTGTATTGCGGCGGCAATGCAGCTGTCACACAGATTGCCCCCGCCAGCATTTATACATAACTTTATGACTTATATAATCATAACTTATTAGTTACATAGAAATTCACCCCATAAAGTTGTCATAAATAGGAATTTAAAAAGCTATTAATCATCTAGCTATTAAGATAAATTTTGTATTATTTTGTACCAGGCTGTAAACATGTTTATTTCTGTTCTAAATTTGTGCATTTTAACACTGGGCTTTGTGGGGATTCAGTCGTTTTTGGAGCCAGTCACATTTTTCAGAACCTTGGTTGCCACAAAGTTGGGAAATATTTTGTTATAGAGGATCTTTAAAAGGCCTGTTCCAACTTGTTCCAGTATGGCTATAATCCCCATGGCTATGCTGCAAAATCTAGCAGAAAGCCTGTCCAGAAGATTTGAGGTTATTATAACAACAAAGCAGAGTGCATAAGTCTGAAATGGGATGTTTAAAAAGCACAGGTGTCCACAAACCTTTTGGCCCTATGTATGACAAATGCAATCTAAATAATGGGCGATAACAAGAAAGATAAAGAATGTCAGACTTTAAAGAGGGAAACAATGAATGGTCCTGTTTTTACATGTTACTGCAGTATAAATATATGGCCAAAACTCACTGTAAAAACTTGATTTTTTATTTATTGTGCTTACAGGCTACCACATTTATAAGTCTCTATAAGTAATGAATTACATAACTTTAGTACTGTAATTACTTAATGTAACTGTCTGCATTTAATTATCTGCAAGATAATACCCATCTCCTATTTAAGCAACGACAATATTGTGATCTATGAGCTTTTCTCTCATGGTTGTAACCTTGAGACTTTTTAGATGTCTTACATTCTAAAGTAAGAGAACAAAATAGCTCATGTCACACTGTGTTCTGTCCTGTTCTGAGTGACACTTTTCTCCAAGCTAAAATGGAAAGTACTGTATGTACCTTGTGTAATGTCATACCGTCCCCATCCTTGAAAGATTCTGACTAACAGAAAGGAAATTTTTTTAAAGATTTTCCAGTAAAAATAATAAAAAATAAACCATCTGTCTGTCATTTTAGTGTGCAATGCACTCGGGATTCTCAAGGTTGATTTTGCCACTTAAAATGAATTGGGTCAATTCATCACACTTTTGAAGGTAACAAAATCATGGTTGCAGAGACCATGCCATGAGTGTTATATATGTCATATTTAAGTTTTAACATTATTAAAATACTATACAGAAAATACTCTAACCTCTCCATTTTTTCCCATTTTGCCCAGAATGGCAATGTGATTTTTAATTATAAGCGCGGTGTAGAAAAGTTAGTATGGCATATTTGTGGACACTGGACCACTACTAGTTGCTTTTGAAAGTTACAGTAACTTTGATCAAATGAAATTGGACCAACATTGGACCTACATGACATTGGCATAACATTAAATGAAAAACTCCAATACAAAGTAAAATACAACTTTAAAACACCACTTATTATCATGATTTATTTCTGTTTATCAAATAAAATACACTCTTTAATTGCTCTTTCTATTCTTTTTCGGGAAACAAAATTAATGTCCAATTGCCAACCCCAGGGTCACAATTGAACCTACTGGTGAGGCTAGTAAATTTTCCTGCTGGATCATTGAAACAACATTGTAGTGAGGCCAAGCAACTTATCAAAAAATAAAAATGCTTACTCCAGATTTCTAAAATAACCTTTACAAATTTCAACTGAGTACCAATTTTCTGGAGCTTTAAAGAGCAGAACAAATTTCACTTTTTCACCTTCCAAGCATTTCATACAACTGTTATGCTACCAAAAATACTTGACTAAGGGATTAAATGAGTTTAATCCATAATTTTCTACATATTTCAAAGAAGTCCATGAGACAGAAGAACTATAACTGCACTGCAAAGATTTAGTTCATATATCATGTATGATATATAACTATAAGTCAGTCAAAAATGCATATGAGAATAACACTTTATGTATTTATTGCCAAATGACAGTAATGTCCAAGTAACGTCTAATAAACTTTATTTTATTCTACATGGTCTGCCTCTCTTATGCTGAAAGATAGACTTGGTTTGCCACTGAATCCAAGTGCATGACCTTCTAAAACAAGATGTGTCTAAATGAAAACACATTGAATTTAGGCAAGTAGAGTCACATGTTATCACTTGCCTTTGAAGCCCAGCTGTGGACCAGGTTCAGGCAAGATAAATTGAGGACCATTTGTGGAAAACTCTTGTTAATTCAAATGCAAAGGCACAAAAGAATGGTGGAAGGAATGTGTCTTGCAGAGGTGAAAATTTTAATTATACCACATATATCTAATTGTATTGTATTGCATCGTATGACATTGCATTGCGTTTATTTATTTATTTACTTATTTATTTATGCTGGATTTGAATATTGAATGATTACAAGGATAATGTATAGACCTTTTTTTTAAAAAAATGTATTTACACCATCTGAACAATTAAACTACTTCCATATACATAAAAGTACATGCTATTATGAACCTCAACAGTTTGAATATGGTCTATTAAAGAGTAACCAACAGAGTAGGTTCTAACAGTTGTTGAGGTTCACCAAAAATCTAAATCATGGCTTTTTATCCCTGTCCATTAGTTTCATTGATACCAATACTATAGTACTGTGTATACAGAAAATATAAAATCAGTTTTGTAGATATACATCTTTTAATATTTTCAACATATCACAAGTTCCTGATCATGTAATTTAATGCTCTTTACAAGCATGTATCCTGATTATGACAATGTGTCTTGCTGTGCAGTAGTAACTTATTAATTACGTACCGATTAACATGGTTTAGCAATTTGTTTTGGGCTGTATGACTCCCTAAACAGTTTTCAGATTTCTAAACATTTAGAAAATTAAAAGAAAATGTTGCATTTAATTTGTTTTGAAAAGGGTAAGAATAAGAGAGCTTAATCAATAAGTCAAAAAATAAGTCAAAAGCTCTTGCTAATCTCCTTACTGTTCTCCATACCTGGCTAGTTCCTTACCAAGCTACTGTCAGATTTGTTTCATTTTCAGTGCCGTAGTGTATCTTTGACTCTACTTGGGTTTGGCATAGTCAAGCCATTTAAAGCATGTCAACATCATAGCTAAGAAGCTATTTTATAGGGACTGACTAGGTGTTGACAAGCCAAGGTGAGCACTAGCAGGCAGCAGGTTGTTGGGTAATCTGGCTAAAGTCGGAAATATTGCAGTCTGTCGGTGGAGCCACAAATACTCTGTACCTTCTACCTTTGGGACAGTAGATGTACCAAAATGGATTCCATGTATTGATAAGCGTGAGTGCAAGAGTCTGACATTAATTTGGCCAGTCAGACCATTTCTTTGGCACAGCAATGATGGTTGCCACCTCATGGCACACAGAGAAAACTCTTTGGATCAGGGAAATGTTGTGGATGTCTGTGAGGACATCTGCAAACTAATCAGCACTTTCCCTAAACACCCAGCATTGTGTGTTTTCAGGACTAGCAGTGTTCCATGAGTTAACTCTGGACAGATTCTTCTACTGCAGACGGACAAAGTATTTTGGCATGTTGTTCTGTACTTCAAAACCAAGTATAGAAATCAGTGAGACATCTTTATCAAAGACAAGTCAGAAGGAGAAGGCTTTTCTGTATTTTTTTTTTAAAGCAAACCACTGGTAAAACAAAACAAAAAAAACAAGATTGTAATTTGTGTGTGTGTGTGGGGGGGGGGGGGGGTTCTGGTACAATAGCAGGTATCTGTAATAATGCATACCAAATGTGCAAAAGGAAACAGAACAAAAAAGGAACTCCTCTTTATCCTTAGCCTGAGGCATCAGAATGTGCACAGTTTGTACTGAACATTAGTAAAACTAGCTCTTAAGTTTTTCCAGACCAAATAGCAGACTGTCCATGATTGCTGTCCATGATTGGCAAGTCAATCACCTGATTGGAACACCAATAACTTTTTGAAGAAATGTAAAGACTGAAGGCAAAAACAAACAGAGAATTGGAATTTCTTCATTACAGAGCAGAGCCTCATGATATGGACATACAGGTAAATAAGGACTATAACGTAGCTGATGCCAGATACATGCATTAGTGGTACATGCATTTGTCATAACTGCAATTCTTTCTTTGGAGTGCGTCTACAATAAAGTGCTCCGAGATCATATGCTTGGGCAGATGAACACACAGCTTTAAGACAGAGCCTTTAGAAAGCTGACCTGTTGCTGCACTGATGCCTGTTAATTAGATTAATTCTATCATGTTTTCCACAGAACTGTTTACAGCAGGAACGGGCAACCTCTGTAAGGGGGAAACTATGCCAGCAATCTCGGCAACAGGGTGAGGCTTGTATCTGCTGCCTTAAGGTTCCATATGAACAAGTAGTGTGTGTATTTTCTTAAATTATCTAAGCATATGCTTCTAAACATTTTAAGGTGCGTACCAAGGGTAAATACTTGATTTCATACTGCATAAGTTCACAAGATTTTTCATTATGTTATTCAAAATATTCAGTGGCTTCAAAACAATGCACACAAGGAAAGCTATAACAAAAAATTGAGACCTAATGGAGAAATCAGCTTTAAGTTGAAATCACGACTTAGGTGAGCAATGGTTCAAATAGCTCCAAAAAAATAATAAAGTAGGGAATACCTTGACATCTCATTTCCACTACTTCTTTTATTAGGCTTGGGATAGGAGACTACAGGGGAGACTACACCATGTTGAAGAGATTTTATTGCAGCCAGTTGCTGCAGACGGCCATATCATGCTTGCTGAAGGCTAATTCATGCTTGCCCAAGCAGTAACTGTTTTATGGCAATGTTCTGGAGCAAGTTTAAGCTTATTATAATTATTAAGGCTGCAAACAAGAAATTTACTTGATACACTGAACCAACCATCTGTAAAAAGTAGGTGAATAAGTCTGAGGGAACTCAAAAGCAACCTCTTCAGAATCTCACTCACAGTCTTCTACCATTTCCTTATTCAATGGAAAAATCTAACATTATTCATTTGAAGGTGCCTGGCAGGCATACAGTTATAAACACTTCCCAGCCATATTTTTGGCCCACTTGTACACTTGCTCAGTAATTCAATTACTCAATCACCAATCATGTGGCAGCAGCACAATGCATAAAATCATGCAAATACAGGTCAAGAGCTTCAGTTAATACATCAAACAACAAACTAATGAAAAACTGATCTTGTAATTTTGAAAGTGACATGGTTGTTGATGTTGGCAATCTCAAGAGTTTGCATACAATGGTGCAGGAAAAAACACCCAGTGTACAGCAGTTCTGCCTGTGGAAACGCCTTGAAGAGAGAGGTCATATAAAAATGGCCAGCCTTGTTTAAACTGATAGAAAGGCTAGAGAAATTCAAAAAATTATGCTTTACAGCTGTGGTGAACAGGAACACATCTGATAATGCGCAACACTTGGACTGCTCTCATCAACAAGGCAATTCAGCCCAGGTTTTCGTTATTATTATTATTATTATTACTTTTATTATTATTATTATTATTATTATTATTATTATTATTATTTAGCACCATTCTGATGTACATGGAATTCCCATGAATCAGAAAATTCTAAAAATACACATAATAGGCTGATATTACTGCATAACTGCATAAATGAGCAAGTATACAGAATTTCCTAAAAGAAGCTGTTGAGTATGCATTGTTCTCCATAATCAATGGAGGCATCTTTTCTACTCATGGATAAAATGAAACATATTAAATGTAGACAGTAATTGGTAATGCTAAAAAATGCCTAACCTCTTATTCCCAACATCCAGCTCCCACTAGCCCTCATTTCTCTATAACATACAGTGCTGAAATAATCATTGCAATTTGAAATAACATCTAATGTTGGTATTAAACCCAACAGTTTATCCAAAAGATAAATGCTGTTTATAAATGTTTATATACAGTAAAGTTCATACAAATGTACAGGGCTTTAAAAATCCCTTTTCTGGTTTTCATTACAGAAGTTCACACTAGCCAAGGCTGGAATCAGCTCTAACAGCCACCAAAGCATGATAGTTACACAACTAACTTTATATTGTAATTGGTATTCTAATGTAGTATATTCTGAGGTTCAGTAAAATGCAATTACATATTTTTCCACAAATTAGAGTTACTACATAAAACTCATAAATCTTTGTTCAGTGAAGTCTAATAAATATGACATTATTTACTCACCTTTTTTTTTTTTTTTTTTTTTGCTCCATGGTATTTTGAAATTCACTATATGTCCAGAACTAGGTGGACACCTGACCATCAAACCTACAATTACTATCAGAAGCTTACATAAACTCATCATGAACATAAAAAACCATGGGAGTATTGGGCTTTCAGTGAATTCTTTAAACTAGTCTTTTTCTAGGGCAAAATGATTCTGTTTGTTTTAATGATCTATTAAGCAATATAAAAATTTTCAATTTGTTTTGAGTTTTCTGATGTCAACACAGCGTCAAAACATAGATTCACTCACTTAATAAATCAATAAAATGGAGAGTCCCGAAATGTCTTTTAACTTGCCAAGCCAAAGACCTCTAAACTTCCTGCTAGTTATTATGATTGTCTAAAGCTGGTGGCTTTTTTGCTCCAACTTATAAAGGTTTTTTTTAATGACAGCACTGCTTGATTTGACAAAGTATATGGAAGTCCAAGGAGGTCAGTGCAGATCTGAGACATTAGACCATAGACATTTTACCCAAGTCAGGAATGCTTCTTGGAACCATTTATAAATTAATTTATCCAACCACCTAGGAACCTCTGTAGTCTCTGTACTAGGGATCATGTAAGCCAATGGTGCCCTCTGGTCAACATTTATATGCGCATTCACACAGACTACAGGCAGTTTGAGAATTGAAACACCACACTTGGCCTAATCTGCAGGTTTTTGGACTGGGGGAGGAAACCAGAGTACTTGGAGGAAACACAATTTCACTGTGCTGCTGTTCATAAACTGCACATTCTAATAACAGTTCAAACAAGTTATTCAACGGGCAAGCCACTTTCAAACTCACAAAGGCTTAGGCATGCCATGAACTGGAAGCTGACAAAATACCAGAGTTTTAAAATGCCATGGACTGAAAGTTTACCATAAAGGGAAGAATGTAGAAGAAGGACTACCTCAGAATTCTTCAGCATACCCTAAATTTATCAATAAGATGGCTGAAATCTGGACAAAATTGAATGTTCCACCAAGACAGGAACCCCTATACATACAACAAATTTGGTCAAACAGGCTAACATTAAGCTATTAGAGCATCAACCCTTTCTAAAAACAGTTAAAAATATTGCAAACTCAATACTGTCATACTAAACCAACTATTCATGTTTGAATTCAAAAATGACTTTCATTTCCAACTCAACAGTTGAGAAAGGCAACTGTTGTAGTTACTTATAATATTCCATACTTAAGTTACTCCACTGAAATCTACAGTACAGTGGTGGATTTGTACAGATGCTAGTTGACCCAATGGACATTGTATTGAGTACAGTAAAAATTACTGTTATAAACTTTTATTATTCATGCAGCCTAGAGGTCAAACTGGCTGAAGAACCTTAGCTTGTCTGTAAGAAACATGTACTTTTTTATTTTTATATCTCCCAACAAACTTGCATCCATTATAAGGTCCTCAGGTCTGTATGACCCAAGTACAAGGGTAATAAATGGTTGGAAATGGTACAGAAATACCACAATAAATCAAGCCCCGAATCAATTAACCTGATCTAGTGCAGTCTTGCAGAATGTTCTGGAGAGTGATGATTCTAGTCCTACAATGTTCATATACTTGGTCATAGCTCAACCACTGATGGATATCTCAGGATCGAAGTTATGGTGTCATGTGTTAACCTGATAATAAGGCATCCAAAGTTACCAAAGTTTCCAAATATCTTCCCAGTTGACCACTCAACTTGCAACACCTTGTCATATTCTCTAGCATCCTTTCTGCTCCTGTGCCACTGCATCTACCCTGTATTCCTCATGCTTAATTTTTGCTAATGGGATACCTCCATTATAATTCTCCTAGCTCTTTGTAGCTGCAGCAAATGTACCCCATCTTCCAAATCTTCTTTGAGAGTCATTTCAACTCTTTGCTTACTAGCTTAAATTGAGTTTCCTCATTTGCTTGCTAGCTTTCTTACCTGTCACTCAGTGGCATAGCTGTTTGTATTGTTTGTATTGTTTGGCGCCCACACACAAAAGCTTATCATACAATTCCATTTGTACAGTTTAATTGCATGAAATTCTATGTTGTAAAAATTCTATGCCACTGCTGTTAGATGTACTTTATGCAAAGCAGTCTGAGGACTGATTCACATCAATGGATTCTTCTCAAAGACAAGTAAGTCAATGCTTGGATGTTGTCAAGAGGCAGTGATGCAGGTGTTCTTAAAATGTATCACTACAAATGCCACAGAGATGTCATATTGTTACCTCTGGTACATTGCGTTATCTAACGGTAAATACAGTAAGAGTGCTGCAAGTCAAATTGAATCAAGTTGAGACAAGTTTACTTGTAAAGAACTAAGCTACGATTCAGTGAAGATGTGAGTGAGGGTACAAAAAATATCACAGTTTTGGGGCTGCAACTGAAAAATCATGGTCATCCTTAGACCACCAACAGTATCACAGAAAATTTAGAAAAGCTGACCAGGTGACCTACTTGAGGTAGTGTAAGAGCAGTTTAATTTTAGTATGTAAAGGAAAAAGTCAAACTAAATTCAATTCAAAATTTACAACCAGCGTGAGGGTGATCTATCTAGCCCATTATTTTGTCTTTCAAATTATTATCACTGAGAGCATTTCACCTACTGGCTTTGTCCATTGATACAGCTTCAACATACAGCATACATGTACTGTAGGAGACCTGTCCCATGTGTACCAATAAGGCGTGTCCCTCATCCGGACACGCATCTGCATTGTGTCCTACAAACTCTCAAAATGTATTGGTTAGATAGAGCATGAACTGATAACAACAAAAAAGTAAGAAATACCATATGCATCAATTTTTTATTCAGGAAATTTAGGTTATTTAGGAATTTTAGGTTAGGGCTATTTACAATGCTGAAACAGGCTGTTCATTACAAAAATAGAATCACATGGATATTAGTCTGAGATCCATTTCGAGCTTTCAAAAACGACACAAATATTTATGAATCTGCATGAAATATTTACTGTAGTTGATCTGGCTTTTTACATGTGTGGTGTGGTCTGTCTGTGGTCATAGCAGATGTCTTTATGGTTGTGGCAGTGCTGGCAGGGTTGAGCGCAAGTCAGTAAAGAGTGGAAAAGATAGGTAGGTGGTTAACAATCTACACCTGGTAAATATCACTACTCAAAAAAAAAAAAAAAACCCACAGAATACTTCCCCACTCCCACTCTTGTTTTCTCTGAATTTTAAAGAGTGTAACACTGATGCTGATCTGTGATGAACTCAGGTGAAAACAGTATGCTAAGTATATTAAATCCTAGCATGAGAAAGCATAATTAAGTCTGCTTATAACCATAGTTTGCTATTTTGGAACAATCAATTTTGTACTAAGTGTACTTAAGTTATAATAAAATTTTACAAAGCACAATTTTAAGCGTACTAAGTGCACTTTTATGTGCTGAAGCAAAACAACTTCAGGTATACTTAATACACTTCAAGTATGGTTATGTATGTATTAATGTAAATACCTAACACAGAAGCATTTCTCAATCTGCTTGACCGTGCTGTGTCCACCTGGGACTGAGTGCAATGGGTGTCCCACCTGCAAAGCTCCTATCCAGGCTCAGTTTGCTGTTAGATAATTTCAAAACAACAGCATGCTGGAATACCACAACCTGAAGAAGGTGACTACACAGTGGGTGGGCAACCTGCTGTTGTTCTTTGCACTTTCCATGTCTGCAATTATTAGAAATAGGCTATACAAGTTGAAACAGAACACTTAAAAAAAGCAGAGGTGACCCAGTTGTTGGCCTTGTAGAGATGCTTCGACATATTGCTCATCACAGCTTGCCATAATCCAATGGTGGGACATGGTGGGAAATGGTGGGAAGAAACCCATGGAACATGCAAACTCCATGCACACAAAGGCCAGAACAAAACTCCTTATACTGTATATAATATTATTATATACTGTATACAGTGGAACCTTGGATTGCGCGTAACGTGGTTTGCGAGTGTTCTGCAAGACAAGCTTTTTAACAAATTTTGACTTGAAAAACAAACAAGTCTTGGTTTACGAATACAGAGTGTCATGTAGCACACATGTGCTTCTTGTTTTGACGCTAAGCATCACGTGATGTGAATGGTCTCTCAATGGTATAATCAACATCCGTGCATGCATGTACTGTTTACTATAACACTGTGACCACACGTGTCTGCTTAAAACATATCTTATTTTGTGTTTGTATGCGTGTGTGTACAGCGCGCATGTACTGTTTATTATAACATGTGTGTGTGTGCGTGTAAAGCAAAAGAAAGTCTCATTAGAGAGGTTGAAGATCCATTTTTTTCTCTCTCTTTCTCTCTCTGTGTCAGCCTGCACTTTGTGCGGGTGCGCGTCATTGGACACCATGCCCCTTTACACACCTCTCCTCCTCTCGCCTTCACACACACACACACACACACACATACACACACACACACACCCTTCATCCTCTTGCCTTCACACACACACACACACTCACACACACACACTCTCTCTCTCTCTGTTCTACACAGAAACACTGCTCTGTCGCAATTCTTTTCAAAGGTAAAGTGCAGGTTAATTTGTTTTATTTTTACTCGACAGCAGTGATTCTGTTAGTGTGTTGCTCATTTAAGTGTCATTAGAGAGATTTCTTGTTTATTTTCCAGATAAAACAGTGTTTCCGTTGTGTGCGCCCATGTGTGTGAAACTCAAATAAGAGAGGAGGAAGAGTTACGGTGTAAGACGAGAAGTGGGAGAGGGCTCATTCCTCTTCTTACTTTAGCTTCACACACACACATACAAACACACACATACACAGCGACTTATATGTCGGGATTTATTTTTACTTTTGTGACACTTAATTTGTTTTATTTTTACTTTATATTTTGTATTAATTCTTTTTTTGTATTCATTTTTTTGGGGCTATGGAACGAATAATTTGAGTTTCCATTATTTCTTATGGGAAAAGTCCATTTGGTTTACGAGTGTTTTGAAATACGAGCCCGCTTACGACGGCCAATCATGACAAGGGACAATCGGCTGTGGAATTTTTCACCAGAAAATAAAGTACTTGTTTTACTACCCACATCAAGCTCTAAATAAATTGCAGTGGCAAGGATCCTTTGAGATCACATAGCAAGTTGAGAAAGTTGATTAGAAAATCAGATGAATGGATAGAGAAGATTAGCTTAAAATTTACCTCCAACTATCTCCTTAAAATCACAAAGAAAGGCAGTGCCGTGTGTGTCTTTAGTGACAGTCCTGAAAAATGATGCTAAAAGAGACTGAATTAAATTAACATGGAGGCATTTTTACAATGTAAATTGACAAGACCTCATTGTCTCCATGAACAGTCACATTGGATTAATAGCCTGACTCACATCCTAAACATTTTCCTACAAAGGAAGAAAAATGATCAACAATGTAATTTACATTATTTTCCATCACATCACATTTAATTTATTGCTGAGCAAGTAGAGATAACATTGCAGAATGTTTCAACTGTGAAAAAAGACAGGAAGGACCTGTTAAACGCTGAACATACTGTAATTACTAAAGAGAAAGCTAAGCTGAGAACTCAAACTGCCTTAATGAAGTGTGTGTTCTTGTCCTCTAGCCAACAATGTCTGGCATGTCATGTTCTATTAAAGCGCCAGAGAACTATCTGAAACCTATTCTGCAACATCTGTGAAAATGGATGGCTGGTAGAAGATATCAGAAAGTGGTAAAAGATGGAACAGAGTAACTATCACTGGTTCTTCTGTTTCTAATCACAGTCATTAGTGGAGGCTGCGCATCAAACAAGGCTTTGTACATTTTTGCTAGAACCAAAACTCCTCTGTACTTTGCCACATCACCTTATAAACAAATCCCAAAAAAGGAAGTAGAATGAGGTAGCATAATAAGGCGTTGTACATTGGGACCTCATTGCTGCGGAGTTGGTGAAGGGATAAAGAGTACAGCATGACTGAAAGATGCTGTTGAGCAAGAGCAAACAAAGCATGCACTACAAAATGAAACAGGGACCAGCTGTATTTAGTGACCTGTCAAACATGGTTTTCAAAGATGAAATAGTGCTTTAAGAGCTGGAACCACTTTGGTGCTAGCGGATAAACCGCTGCAGTTCCACAAAGAAACACAAATATGGAATATGGATATGGATCATGAAAGAGAGATATTGAGGACAGTCAGAGATGCAGTCTGAGATGGAAGCTGTTGGTAAAGGAAAAGTGCAAGAACTAAATACAAACTGCTTTAAAAATGAGACCCTCAAATGAATTGCTGGCCTGAATTCCCCACTGTTGCAGACCAAGTCTGGACACTCTCCTCTAACATCTGCTTCCCTTTTCTTTCTCCTCAAAGCAAGCCCATCCTCATCATTCTCGCTTTCTCCTCCCCAAGCTTGGCCACTGCCCTGACATTTTTAATCCTGCATCCTCTCAGAGAACATGCTCTAACTGAATCTCAGTGGCTCAGATCTTTCCTACATTAACAGCTGCACACATTCAACACAGGCTTCCTCCTGGAAGCATGGGTATTCTTTAAATAAGTTCTCCAAAGACAAGACATAACCCCGTGCCCTGAATGTTTATGAACACAGTCTGTGGTCTGAGCTGAATAATATCTCTCACTGGTTGATGCAAATGCTCGGCCTTTGCACAAGGGTTATTCAAGTCAAACCAGGACTTAAAATTTCTCATGAATGAAGGTCTGAAATTTACTGACATTACAGAAGACTTTAAGCCCAGTACAGCACACACTCTTAGCCAAAATAAAACATTTTGAACGATGCATTGTTTTAAAGAAGGGCATACGTCTGTGAATAACACCTGGCCGGGGTGGCTTAGAGCCCACTGCAGTAAACTTTTCAGATTTTTAAACATCAGAAATCCAGCAAAAAATTAAGTTAAAGAAACATATTTGTATGCCAGAGAACAAAGCGGTACATTATACTGGCGACCATATTCCAGGCAAAAAAAAAAGATGCATGTCAAAATGAACAAAAACTGATTTAGTTTCATCAGTTAATGTCTCCTGGGCTTTATAGTTTTTTTGTTGTTCCTTTCTCATTCTCCCTTTTTTTTTTTAAATACATCCTTGCTCTACAGCATTTATTTGCATATGCAAATAAGACTTATTCACAGTACTGTATGTATGTATGCATGTCCAGTATGTACTGGTGAACCCCGAAAAATTAGAATATTTTGCAACAGTTTATTTATTTCATTTCATTATTTATTTCAAATGATTTCATTAATACAACTTAAAAGGTGAAACTAATATATGAGATAGACGCATTACGTGAAAAACAAGATAGTTCAAGCCAGGATTTGTCATAATTGAGATGATTATGGCGTACAGCTCATGAAAACCCCAAATCCACAATCTCTAGAAAATTAGAATACTACATGCAATCAATAAAACAAGGATTGTATTTAGAACAATATCGGACCTCTGAAAAGTATAAGTATGCATATGTACTCAGTACTTGGTTTGGCAATTACTGCCTCAATGAGGCGTATCAGCCTGTGGCACTCCTGAGGTGTTATGGAAGACCAGGATGCTTCAATAGCGGCCTTCAGCTCTTCTGCATTGTTCAGTCTTGTGTCTCTCATTTTTCTCTTGGCAATGCCCGATAGATTCTCTATGGGGTTCAGGTCAGGCAGGTTTGCTGGCCAATCATGCACAGTAATCCCACGGTCAGTGAACCAGGTTTTGGTGCTTTTGGCAATGTAGGCAGGTGCCAAGTCCTGCTGGAAAATGAAGTCAGCATCCCTATAAAGCTTGTCTGCGGAAGGAAGCATGAAGTGCTCCAAAATCTCCTGGTTGACCCTGGACTTAATGAAGCACAGTGGACCAACACCAGCAGATGACATGGCTCCCCAAATCAACACAGACTGTGCAAACTTCACACTGGAGTTCAGTGTGCATCTTGCAGTGTGTGCCTCTTCATTCTTCCTCCAGACTCTACGTCCTTGGTTTCCAAATGAGATTCAAAAGTTGCTCTCATCAGAAAAGAGGATTTTGGACCACTGAGCAACAGACCAGTTCTTTTTTTCTTTAGCCGAGGTAAGATGCTTCTGACATTGTTTGTTGTTCAGGAGCAGCTCGACAAGAGGAATACGACATGTCCAGGATCCATCTGTGTGTGGTGGCTCTTGATACACTGACTCCAGCCTCAGTGCACTTCTTGTGAAAGTCACCAACACTTTTGAATGGCCTTTTCCTGACAATTCTCTTCATCTCTGCTGCTTGTGCACCTTTTTCTACCATATTTTTCCATTCCACATAACTTTCTGTTAATGTGCTTCGATACATCACTTTGGGAACATCCAACTTCTTTTGCAAATACCTTTTGAGGCTTTCCCTTCTTATGGAGGTTGTCAATGATGGTTCATGACTGTCAGGTCAAAAGTCTTTCTCATGATGGTGCTTCCTACTGAACCAGACTGAGAGACCATTTAACGGTTCAGGAACCCTTTTCATGTGTTATGGCTTAATTAGCTGATTAGTGTGGGGCACTTTGAGACAAGAATATTGAACCTTTTCACAATATACGAATTTTCTGAGATTGTGGATTTGGGGTTTTCATGAGCTGTAAGCCATAATCATCTCAATTATGACAAATCCTTGAACTATCTTGATTCGCATGTAATGAGTCTATTTCATATATTAGTTTCACCTTTTAAGTTGCATTACTGAAATAAATGAACTTTTGCATGATATTCTAATTGTTCGAGTTTCACCTGTATGTATGTGGGAGTGTAAAATGACAGCCCTTTAAGGCTTCATTTATTTATTTATTTTTATCTATACCCTAGATGGTAATGAACATTTAAAATTTTACAGTTCACAATGTTAGAACAAAAATAGCACAACAGGATAGTATTACACAGTAGTGTCCTAAACTAAAATGATACATACTCATCATCTTCTGTACCACTTTCTCCTGTGCACTCATGAGCCTATCCCAGGATACTTTCACTGTTTCACTTCTAGTTTGAAACGTCTTGTTTCCTACAAGATTCTTACAGATAATATTATATCACAAGCATGAGTTTTGTGTGCAGGAAGCTGTTGCATTTGTTACATCTAGTTATATTTGCTTCATCCCATTCCCTGATGGATTATCTAAACATTACTGTAATCTTCAGGGGTCACAGACAGATATGCAGTTGAATGATGCATGAATGGATGTTATAAGGTGTTTCATCAACTGATTGATAAATCTCAACCAACAACATTTTGATAAACTGCCTATTTACCACTAACCACTAACTTTAGCACTAACACAACTAGCTTTTGGGTGATTTTTATATTGCGATAAAACTTTGTGGAGCTCTAATATTTGGAAATATCACAAATAATCCATATCCTTATCACCCTTATAATATTCTCTAACGAATTACAATGCTTTATTTGAAAATCGGGAAAGCTTTCAAGCTGTTCTCTGGTTTAAAAAAGTGGAGTTAGACAAGATATTAAGGTATTTTTTATTAAAAATGAATAATCCACCCCACTGTAGTGCAGGTGCTGTTTCCTTTCTTTGAAATTTATTTGTGTAGCAACATACTGCGAGCGAATCGAAGGTAGCGTTTAGCTTTTAAACAGGCTTAATAAGTGCCAAGGGAAATGTCTGTTGGGACTCACCCATTCTTCCTGTGCAGGCTTGCCTCAACAGAAAGCAATACCAACCCCAAACAGCTATCATCATTTAGATATGGCTTCCACACATTTCAGCACCAGAGCAGAGCACCACCATCATAATAGAATAAAGGCCTTACTGTATCAGACTTCTGACAACTATGAACTGCTAAAGCTGATACAGTATATTACAGACTGTTTCTCAGACTGCTTATGTAATCAGATAAGCAAAAAGTAATATTACTGCAAAGTTATTTTAAGCCACAGTTGTCTTTGGCCATAGCCTGTATTATTTTATAAGGTAACTACAATAAACTTTACTTATTACTTAGGCATCCTGTCTCGTTCCCTGGGATAGTCTCCTGGGATAGTCCCCTGGGATAGTCTCGAGGCCCCGTACGACCCTGTATACAGTAAGTCCACAACATATGAACAAGCTCTCAGAATGGAACTATGTTCGTACGTCCAACAAACATTGTCTAGGTACTAGAATACTAACACAATTGGCTATACACAGTATAAAATGAACATGTTCCATGATCTAGTCCTTGTTCTTTAGAATCGTGCCGATGATTGAATGATTCATGTTAAGAGAATGAGAAATGTCTGGCATCTTTTCACCTCGCATCATTCTCTCAATTATGTTCACTTTTGCCTACATTGTTGTTTCTTGGCACTTCTTAGCAATACCAGCTTCATCGCTGCTGCTTTTATGAAGTCAGATGATGATAAAGTCATGTCTTCATCATACCTTTTCACAAGTCTTTTTACATCTTTTATGTGATATAGTAACTAAGAAATGTTCATGTGGAAAGTAAAAAAAAACATTTTTTACAGCTTGCATAAGTGTATAATGTGGCATGTGACTGTGTTCAGATTTAACATTCAAATACATTTTCAAAAGTAAATATCACACACTTATCATTAAAGAAGTGTTTCTGAATAACCCAAAATACAACTGTTTCTGTACAATTTTCATTTTCTTACAAATTTTCATCTGACTGCTGAAGCCATGGTCAGCAAAAAGCTTATACTGTAGATGACACCACTGTATTGTTAGTGGCTTGTTAGTGGCCATTACTACTTCTGAGTCAAAGCTCGGGATGGGATCTATAGATTAGGCCAAATGAGCTAAACAAGCATGGAATAGCTTAACTTGCATCTGCTTTATTTAAGTGTGCTAGTGCAACTTTCAGAATACTTACATGTACAGTACTGTAAAAAGAGCTTTATACAGGCATTGTCTCCTTCTTTGCCCCTCTTAGTCTTAAATACAGAGTTTCCCAAAAGCCACACAGAACTCTAAATATGTATTTTTGCTGTTCTAATTAGAGACTACAGCTTTCTGTTGGGCATCAGAGCTCAACAGCAGGAAGAGCTAAATATAATAAAACAAAACAAATGAAAATTATGAAAAAGGTCCTATAACAGACCGGATAAAGCAAAGGAGAAGCTAAAACAAAATAAAAATCTATTTTTTAAAACTAAAACATATTTCATTCTTTTTGTTGTTATATAAGCCCTAAGTACTACATGCCAAACAAATTTTAGGATCATCATCATCATACACACCAGCATAACATGTTGGACATAGACAACCTCACTGTCACAGACGGTCTATTTTTTTTTTTCAAACAATAACTAGATAATATATTAACTATGTGCTGTCATGTGTGTTATAAATCTGAACTGTTTTATACACGTATTTGTAAATGGTTCCCTTTTAATTTCTGCACCTTACTAAGATCAAGGTATTTGCAAATGTGAGACAAATGCAAACTCAGTAGCAGTATCCATTAGGACTTTTATAAACTCGAAATTTACAAAAGTCCTAATGGATCAGAAGACTGTAAAATTGACTGAGAACGTTTTGTTACCCCTCAAATGCATGGTATCTTGATGTGCCTCACAATGCTCTATTGCTTTGTTCTACTTCAATCAAAATAACATTCTGAATCACTTTTTCAATTTCACAATGCCTTATTACACACTTTGGAAACTTATAATCACTCACTTACAGTACTTATTCTCTATACTGCTTATTCTGTACAGGGTCAAGAGTAGCCTGGCGCCAGGGGACACTACTAGGCATGAGTGCTACACTGGGTGGGGTGCCAATCAAACACAGGTCACACAAGCGCAGGCACTTATACACTCACTTACAGACCAGTGGACATTGGTAATAATAGTAGTAATAGTAATAGTTTTTAGACAGCACTGTGGCATTGCACCTCCAGCGTCAACTAATCCTTAATTATGATATTTCAGAGGGTAACTCTGGTTTGTTAAAATTGAGCCAATGCTGATGTGCCAAATTTGCAGTTCCTTGAATGTCCACTGGGGTCTAGTAGACGTGGGAAGATATGGAGGGTATGAATGATAGAGTTCAATTAAATGCATTAGCATATAAATTTATATTAGCCACCATAGCATCTTAGCTAAATTCCAATCGATACCAAGGCTCAGTTCATTCTGCCCATTTGTCCATTTATGGATTAAGCGGGGTTAAGACCAGAGTGTCAACATTCCAGAAAACCTATGGGTGAAGGAACAGAAGGTTTGTCCAGTTCTTTTTATACAGTCTCAGTTCACCATGTCCCTGATAATGTAGCTACTGAAGGAGAGTGCATGACTAAATTTTGAGCATACATTACACCCTACTCCACCTTGAATAAGCAAGCAAACATTAAAAAAAAAAAAGTGGAGATAACTGAACAAATTGAAAGATTTCATCTTCTTACAGTATTTAAACATAATTGATTATCAGAAAGGAGTTATTTGTACATAAATATGTATTGTGATAAGTTGTGTCTTGTCTCTGGGGGAGTTGCTTAATCAATGCCCACGCTTGCAGCCTTGGTTAAACATGCACAGCTGTTTAGAGTTTAGAGAAGCTTTGTGCCACTGTGAGATTATTAGTGCATGTTTTCTGCATGTGTTAATATGTGTAACATTTGCTGTGACATAGCACAATGTAAATCAATTTCCCTAAGAGACACCAAGCTCCTGCTGTGCCCATACGCCTGGGCACAACCTGGGTTTGTCCTGACTCAGTCTCTTTAGGGTTTGTGGATTTGTGTCAGCAGACAGGGGAAGAAGAAAGCTCTTCACATCGTTTTTTCAGTGACCTCAAATGATTTATCTTTTCACCCAGATTCCTTAATGTTGGCTTGTTCAACACAACTACTGCCAGTTTTCAGGGGCTGCTGAAACAGAGCTTAAGTATTCAGTGCAGAGTTTACAAAAGCATTAACAATGTGAGTAAAATGAAGGTAGGTTGGGGGGGTGGGGGGAGAGAATGCCAGACTAATGGACTAATGTAAGCTAAGAAAACACATCTGCCTGAGGGATAAGTGCATGAAATAGTGTGGATTTGATGCCGACTACAACAAATCAGCAGCAACATATAATCGCTTCCAAAAATATTTGAATGACAAGGCCAGTTCTTTTACTTTTGCCACATACTGAAGACATTTGTATTTCAGACAAAAATAAAAAATGGATATGAAAAAGGAGATCAGAGTTTTAGCTTTCATTCACAACTTAGAGACTTAGACCATAGCACCATTTTTTGTTTGTATCAAAAAATTTTTGGAGCATGTGACTGGCGCTTGTTGTTGCCCAGGTATATACCCTGTTAGACAGATGAAAAAAAAAAAAGAAAGCTTGTTTAAATGACCTTCCCAAGCGTGGTACTCTAATCTATGAATAAGCGCAATAGGATTGTTCAAATTACACAAACACCACATCTTGGGGTCATTTGTACTTGGCTCCATGGCTCAATTTGTACCCTTAAATTCTCTCTCCCCCTTTTTTTTTTGCAGACATATTGCCCAGCCATCAGGCAGACAATGTTGTCCCAGGAGGGTAAGAAGGAGAAACAACCTATGCTGCACACCAGCCACAAGCTGAATGAACAAGAAAGCAAATACAGCACAATGAAGGGTGTCTGGCTGTTAGCTGGGCGGTCCTGCCCCTCTGATACTATTTGTTTACCCTCTGTGTGCACAGATTTATCAGGTTGGATGACTCTACCGCTTGAGTCAGGTAATGGGGGTGCATTTATTTATAAAGGGTGAAGGGTGGAACGAGAAGAATGGGGGAATACATCTGTGAGCGATTTTGCTAAAGATTTTTTATATTTTAGTGAGTGGTGAAAGTAAAAGACTGAGAGACAAAGGCCTTGAGAGAGAAAGATCTTAGCAGATCTGAGATCTGTGTGTGTGTATGCGCGTATGTGCATATACTACGGTGGCCGAGAAGTGCAAAACAACTTAACAAAATGAAAAAAATAATAAATTAAAAACCACAATAACAAAACCCAAATCAAAATAACAAATTAAAAAACAAAACAACAAAACCCAAAACGAATTTGTTATTTTGTTTTGCATTTGTTAATTTGTTTTCGGTTTTGCTATTTTGATTTTGAATTTGTTATTTWGTTTTCGGTTTTGTTAATTTGGTTAGCACCTCTCGGCCGTTCAGAAACGAACCGGAAAAGGTAGGTATAGTTTGCAAATTAAATTCTTACCGCTGATTGGACGAGACATCTGTCACTCACGATATACAGGAAGGAGTGTAGCGGAGGTAGATTCGTGTGTGTATGAATGTGCAAACAYGTACTGTCCTTATTGTGGTTTCAAATATGGCGTTCTGCCAAATTTTTGCAGTTATTGTGGATTTTTTTTTCTTTTAAAAGAGACACAGCAGGTCGCAAACTAATCTTTATACCGTGATATGTCATCAGCATATCCAAAATCACGGCATACGAATGTCCGTCCTCAAAGTAACGTTGAATAAATTCCGTTTCCTTGCTTTCTAATGAAAAATGTAATTATTTTCTTAGTTTTGCACACCGATTTTTTTTTTTAAACGAAGCAGAACACACAAGAAACAAAGTTAGAGACACAATTTCCTACTTCCTGTTTATCTTGAGTGACAAGTGTCTCGTCCAATCAGCGGTAAGAATTTAATTCGCAAACTATACCTACCTTTTCCGGTTCGTATCTGACTGGCCAAGAAGTGCAATACAAATTAACAAAACCAAATTAACAATTAGCAATTGACCTTGCCATTCTAAGACCTTTGCAGGTAATTGTAAAAGGTACTACAGAAATGCTGAGGCTTCTGGGTGCACTTTTAACCTTTTATTCTTCAAACTAGCTGACATCAGCTGTTGTCCAAATACCAGGTTTCTTTAATTAATTCCAGGCTTGTCATATGTGATTAATTATAAAAATCTGGCTAAAGAGAGGAAGATAAAATTCCATCACACTAGAGTCTCAGTAGAGATGATATGTGACTGAAATGTAATCTGGATGTATTGTTACATTTACATTTGTGCATCAAGAATGAATATGCTTTTCAAATGTTTTAAGATTATACTAAGATTCAGTGTCACATTTGACTAATGTCATATAATTAATAATGGGAGGATCAGAACATTCCTTGTCTAACAGTCAGTGTCTTAGACATAAATAGTTAACCTACTGTCTTAAGGTATTTTTATTTAAACTACATTATACATACTCAAGATGTATCCATATTAAACAACTCAGTTTTATTTCCTATTTTATGTTACTGCGGTGTGGTTTACTGTTCCTAGATTGTTTCATTCATTTATTCATAACTGAAATATGCATCCTACAGGCAAACAACACACACTACAGGAAATTTGAAAACATCAACCACAGGGTGAACATGCCAATTCCATGAACACAAACAGTGAGTAGGTAAGATAAGCGGTAAGATATATACGGGTCGTTTTTAGGTGTCAGTGCTAACTAATCTGCTAGGCGACCATTTTTAAAATACAGAGTAAAATTGCATGTATACAATAATAATAATAACAAAATTAGTTGCAATGATGCGTGGGCCCAAGCACCCAGCGCCATCACCACCCGGGCGCACCACACAATCTGTTTGTCTTTGGAGCGTGTTAAGGCCTACAAAAAGTCACCGCCACCCAGGTGCGCCACACAACTTGCACACTTCATACACTATGATGTAATATGGCTGATGTCAGCTTGATCACTTTTCAGCGTTGGCATCATCACGGCTGAACCCATTTGAGCTATCAAAAATCCCTCTACAATTTTGCATCCTCAATGTCTTTAGATCACATAGGCCCGGTCTCGTGGCAAATGAAAACTAGGAGGAGTATATCAAAATCCATTGGGTGCGTTTTGGCAAATGACTTCCTGTTGAGTTGAGCACAGCATTTCGGACATGCAGTGCAAAAGTTGTTCAGTTGTGCTCTAAATGTGTACCAAGTTTCATGTGCATACATGCAAGTGTGTATGACCTATGCTGCAAAATCTTGTGTGGGGGGCCCTCAGGGGTCCCGGGCCACACAAATCTCAGGCATCCTACTGGCAGCAGAATCCAACTTGTCTGCCAAGTTTCATGAGTTCTTGAGCATGTTAAGACCTCCAATAAGCCAAAAAGGTTGGAAAAAAGAAACTTTTGGAAAACAAGAGGGTCCTGCGAACCCTATAGTGCTTGGGCCCTAATAACAACAACAACAACAACAACAACAACAATAATAACACCATTACAGAACTGTAGACATCTTAATTCTGGTTGGTTAAAAAATTATTTTCTATCATACACCCCAAATTTCTTTCAAATCTGCATATTGTAAGGTTTTATAATATTGTAAGAATTTATAATCTAATAAGAAGATTCCTGTGCACTGAGAACAGCCCCCTCACTGTGCTTCCTTATGCCTTCCTTACATCTTCTATATCCTGTATCCAGACAAATATACATCCAAATTCCTCTTGTCCGGTAGAACCCTTTTGTTTAATCAGGAGCAAGCAAATGTATTTCCTCTCTCCTGTCTGTCTCCGGGTCTCTCTATCACTGACATGTTAATGACTGGTTCAGGACAAAGCACCGCTTTAAATGCGTTCTCTTTGCTGAGAATAAACAGAGATCTTCAGACATCATGCCTGTGTGCATGTTTGACTCTCCTGGTCGATCGGGCCCGGACCGGTAAGTGTATCAGAGGTACAGCGGACACAACAAACAATAACTCTTCTTCTCTTAAACCTAACACATATGAACCAAAGATGCATTTACCCAAGAAAATGTGACTGCTCAACAGTTTCTTTCCTCTTTCATCCAAATTTATAATAAATAGCCAATATTATTCTGCACTGGCTGGAAATCAAATCAAGGGCACCTTTTTAGCAGGCAACAAAGCTAACCACTATAATAAAGAAGCAGTTTGTGCTTTGTGCTGCAGTTAAATTTTAGGGAAATCTCTGATAACCAGTGGGTTTAAATGAGAGCTCATACTGCCTTATCATTTGCTACAATCAGCCTACCCACTCAGGAGCTGGTGGGTAAATAGGCAAGTGTTCCATCTTTTATTTCAATGGGGTAAAAATTAAGAATGGAAAATAAATAATAACAAAAAACACACAGGCCCAAACCCCAGCCACTGGTTGCAATGCCAGTCCCAAGCCCGGATAAAATGGGAAGGTTGCATTAAGAAGAGCATCCGGCGTAAAGCCTGTGCTAAGCTAGTATGTGCGGATGATCCACTTTCTGGGAGCAGCTGAAAAACCAACAACAACAACACAGGCTCTAAGTTGGAGCCGTGTCAATATTTCAATATATTGATTTACAGGGCTGTCCACCGTCTCCATGGTTTATTCATTCCCCTCAACTTTCGACAAGAACGTAAGAAGTAAGAACGTAAAAGTACTTTCTTCTCAACTACTCGCACCTATTAATTACACTAACTGGTGAAGCCAAATAACTGATTAAACAAATCACATTCTGTCAATAACTAATTGTTAACTGTTGTATAAAAGCAAGAGTACAATCAGAGTGTGAGTACTGTTGGACTGAATATCAGCTTGGCTGTGGAGAATGTTAAATCAGGGTTTGACTAAAAATATATTTTTTTAAATCTCACAAACCACTTTTCATTCTATCATTCAAAAATGAAAAGAGTATGGCACCACTGCAAACCTTACAAAGACATGACCATACACCTATAGTGACAGGTCGGGCAAGGACAGCATTAATCATAGATGCAGCCAAGAGGCCCGTGGAAACTCTGGAGGAGCTGTTAGTCGTACACTTCGCAAATCTGGCCTTTATGGAAGAGTGGCAAGAAGAAAGCTATTGTTGAAAGAAAGCACACAGAAAACATGTGGAAGAAGGTGCTCTGGTCATAACTTGAATTTTTGGCCTTGAACTTTTTGGCCTAAATGCAACGAACACTGCACATCACTCTGAGCACACCATCCCCACCATTAAATACAGTGGTGGTAGCATCATGTTGTAGGACGCTGTTCTTCAGCAGGGACAGGGAAACTGGTCAGAGGAAATGGGAAGATGGTTGTAGCCAAATACAGGGCAATTTTAGGGAAAAAAAACCTGTTAGAGTCTGCAAAAGACTTGAGACTGCACATTCCAGCAGGACAAGGACCCTAAACATATAGCCAGGGCTACAATGGAATGGTTCAGATCAAAGCATATTCATGTGTTAGAATGGGCCTGTCATATTCCAGACCGAAATCCAATTGAGAAACTGTGACAAGACTTGATAATTGACATTCTCCATTCTATCTGACTAAACTTGAGCTATTTTGCAAAAAAAAAAAGGGAAAAAATTCACTTTTTAGGTTCGCAAAATTGGTAGAGACATACCGCAAAAGACTTGCATCTGTAATTGTAGTGAAAAGTGGTTTTACAAAGTATTGAGTCAGGAGAACTGTACAGTACACAAATGCACACCCACTCACTCACTCATCGTCTATACCACTTTATCCTGTATTCAGGGTCACGGAGCCTATCCCAATAGACTTGGGGCACTAGGTGCGGTACACCCTTGACAGGGTGCCAATCCATCGCAGGTCGCACATACACATACACTCAGTCACACACTACAGGCTATTTGGGAACACTAATTAGCCCATGTCTTTGGACTGTGGGATGAAACGGGAATACTTGGAGGAAACCCAAACTCCATGGAACAGGAATCGTGGCTGGCCGGGAATCGAACCCAGACCTTGGAGGTGCAAGGCGACAATGCTAACCACTACACCACCCATTAAAGTCCCATTAAAATTACAATTACATGCCACTTTGTGTTGGTCCATCGCATAAAATCTCAATAAAATACATTTATGTTTGTGGTCATAATAGTTCAAGGGATATGAATTGATTATATTAGCAAGTGTACTATTGAGGTAGTTATAGCTTTATTGAATAGCTAAAAATTAAATAAGCCCTAGTTTGGGAACTCATATTAATACCATAATATTAATACAATAGCAATATTATACAGCAATGTTCCCATTTTAATAAAGGCTAATATCATCACACTTTCCTGTCATTAATTATTTTCATGGCTTTTTTCATCTTCTTATATATCAGACTGCAGAACACTCCCAGAAACGATTGGAAAAAGAAAATGATCTTAGCCATACTGTAATTGCATGACCAATAGCCATACATGCACTTTGCTCATAGGAACTAGAAGCTTGGTACGGCTTGTTTTCTAATAGGCTTAACTATGCTTCATTACATAAAAGGTTTCTCAAGTAGAAAGGGAAATTATTTTTTGTTTCATACAGATCATCCTCGCCACTGACGTCAGGTGTGACAGAGCTGATCCCTCTCCAACAGGATGGCATTTTTAAATAAACAATCACTCTGTCCATCTGTCAAGCCAAATTACCTACACTGAAGTTTTTTTTTTTTTTTTTTATACCACCACTTAGCAACCATTAGTTAGCATGTTTCACACAAAGATATGATTCAGCAACCAGCAGTTATGAGAAGAGAAAGAGCAGTTTGCATATCCGTTTGATGAACTCTCCCAAATCTTATGTTGTGTTAAGGTAATGGCACATCTGTAATAATTACTTCCTTTATAGTAGGAAATCTACACCAAACTCTGACTAGCATAAAACTGTGTGCTCAATAGTGGTAGGTACACACGTGGACAAAATTGTTGGTACCCTTCGGTCAATGAAAGAAAAACTCACAATGGTCACAGAAATAACTTTAATCTGACAAAAGTAATAATAAATAAGAATTCTATGAATGTTAACCAATGAAAGTCAGATATTGCTTTTCAACCATGCTTCAACAGAATTATTTTTTTAAAAATGAACTCATGGAACAGGCCTGGACAAAACTGATGGTACCCCTAACATAATAGTTTGTTCCTGTAACTGTCAATGAGACTTCTGCACCTCTCGGCAGGTATTTTGGCCTCCTCACTCCTCATGAGCAAGCTGCGCCAGTTGTTTCCGGTTTGAAGGGTGCCTTTTCCAGACAGCATGTTTCAGCTCCTTCCAAAGATGCTCAATACGATTGAGGTCAGGGCTCATAGAAGGCCACTTTAGAATAGTCCAATGTTTCCCTCTTAGCCATTCTTGGATGTTTTTAGCTGTGTGTTTTGGGTCATTGTCCTGTTACAAGACCCATGACCTGCGACTGAGGCCCAGCTTTCTGACACTGGCCAGCACATTTCTCTCTAGAATCCCTTGATAGTCTTGAGATTTCATTGTACCCTGCACAGATTCAAGACACCCTGTGCCAGATGCAGCAAAGCAGCCCCAGAACATAACAGAGCCTCCTCCATGTTTCACAGTAGGGACAGTGTTCTTTTCTTCATATGCTTCATTTTTCCGTCTGTGAACATAGAGCTGATGTGCCTTGGCAAAAAGATCCATTTTCGTCTCATCTGTCCATAGGACATTCTCCCAGAAGCTTTCTGGCTTGTCAACATGTAGTTTGGCATATTCCAGTCTGGCTTTTTTATGATTTGTTTTCAACAATGATGTCCTCCTTGGTCGTCTCCCATGTAGTCCACTTTATCCGACACTGATGTTCCTTGAGCATGAAGTTCACCTTGGATCTCTTTAGAAGTCTTTCTGGGCTCTTTTGTTACCATTCGGATTATCCGTCTCTTTGATTTTGTAATCAGTTTTCCTCCTGCGTCCACGTCCAGGGAGGTTGGCTACAGTCCCATGGATCTTACATTTCTGAATAATATGTGCAACTGTAGTCACAGGAACATCTAGCTGCTTGGAAATGGTCTTATAGCCTTTACCTTTAACGTGCTTGTCTATAATTTTCTTTCGAATCTCCTGAGACAACTCTTTCCTTTGCTTCCTCTGGTCCATGTTGAGTGTGGTACATACCATGTCACCAAACAACACAGTGACGACCTGGAGCCCTATATATAGGTCTACTGACTGATTACAAGATTGTAGACACCTGTGATGCTAATTAGTGGACACACCTTGAATTAACATGTCCCTTTGGTCACATTATTTTCAGTATTTTCTAGGGGTACCATCATTTTTGTCCAGGTCTGTTCCATGAGTTTATTTTATGAGTAAGTCAGAGGTGACCAACACAAGAAAAAATTCTAAATGTTCACATGAAGAAACTTTGGGAGGAATGTGACTCAGAAGGGAACTCATCCTGTTCTGAGTCATTGTACAGTGAGAATTTCAACTGCTGCAGTTTACAGATGCCACCTCACGTATCTCCAGGTTTGTGGTCCAAAGTGTAATTTTTTTTTCCTTTTTCTGCTGGACAACTATTCTGTAAGTTTTTGCTGGTATGGTGTGTTGATAAAAGGCCTTTGGTACACTTCCTGTGCCTTTTAGAATACGTATCAGATGTTTTCAAATAATGAGGATTGCATGTACCAAAAAAAAAAAAAGCCCCAAATCGAAGTCAGGAAATCTAACAAAAAGATGGAAATGTTTTTGATTATTATTCTCTTGCAACCACAGAGATGTAAGGCTTCATTGTGGAAGATCTCTGAAAGGAGGCTCCACCCAGAGGACGTGGTGAGGACTGAGACACTTCAGAGAAGGGAAGCTCCAAACCAAGTTGAGATGTGCCAGGATCCCCAGCAGCTCCTGTGAATCCATCCTATTCCAAATATACTGTACAGCAAACTCTAAAACAGCACTTCCTGTAAACTGCGTTCAGCTGATCTTGGGAAATCAACATATAAATATGACTATTAAAAAAAAAGTTTATCAATCAATCAAGCACATTTTTTTAGACAACAGCTAAAAAAAAAAGACTGATATTGTTCATTTAACATGGGTGAGAATTAAGGAAAGATTTTTCAGTGATGTACACCATTGTATTGTGTATCAACAAGGGTGAGTGAAAAATGATCTGCACTTCAATTATTTTAAAACTTCTGTAGTCCACACTGTCTTATCAGCACATCTTAAGGCTACTGTCTCCCCACTCACTTGTGTGCAGGTGTGAATGTGTTACATCTGTTCATTAGTTACTGCGGTGTGAGCAAAAATGGATGCCCCACTTGTGATTTGCACTAAAGTACGGTGGTGTGCAGTGATTAGTTGTTGTTGTTTTTTGTGGTCTGAGGGTGTAACATGGTGCCGAAGCAACTCGCAGAAGAGCCTAAACAGAAGCAGTTGGATATCTGCAAATAAAAATTTGGACTGATACTCCAAGGAATATGAAAGTTTCTTAAAGAAAATCATTCTGGTGATGAGACATGGATTTATCACTACGAGCCTGAGAGTAAACGGCAGAGTATGGAATGATAATATCCCCAATCACAGACCAAGAAAAAGTTCAAAAGCCAACCATCATCTGGAACGTTGATGCTTTCAGTTTTATAGGATTTTCAGGGGTGAGTATTGGAACATCATCAGGTAAAATGTTGAACAATCAATAGTGCTTGCTACAGTGAGATGCTTATTGGAGAGCTGCTTTCCAAGAGTGTCGTGACCACAATTCTGCCCACACTGTCGACACTCTGCAAAAACTTTGTTCTGAAGTGTTAAATCATCCTTCTGTTGTGATCATCTTTCTCCATGGAATTTTGACCAATTCGGTTCCCTGAAAGCAGCCCTACGAGGACAAAGACTGACTTTTGATGAAGAAGTAAAGACAGCTGTGCATTTGTGGTACGCAGCTCAGCCTATGAAGTACACAAAGTGTATTGAAAAGCAATGAGATTATGTCAAACAATTACATGTTTGTCGTTTCTCAAAAGTTCAATTAAAAGGTTAAATTATACAGCCAGAATGCAGATAATTTTTGACTCACTCTCATATTTAATTATCATCTACAATAAAAGTTTCACGAGTGAGGTTTATCAGAATGTTATTGGACACCATGTAACAATAAATTAATTTACAAGACTTTTTAAAAAAAATATATTTTACTAAATTTAGATTATCCAGGAGCCTTCCTGACTCATTTCTCTGGCATTGGAGATGGAGTACCAAAAAATCACCACAGTGAAACTAATCAGGAAATGCTTTGTTTGGTATTGTTGCTGAATGTGCTTTTTTGAGATGCTGAACAAATTGATAGTGCTGTATTGCCTCTCAAGCATAGGACACCTCTCCTACCTCATCCGGGGGAGGGCCTTGCTTTGCATTGTGGTCAAAGCCTGCCTTCACTCCAACCAAAATGACAGGTACCATTTTATTTTTGCATTCTCTCCATAATTTGCGGTCAGACGCCTCTCTAGTGCTTTGATGAGGTTGCTAGATACTTGGTGATTAGTGGCATTGTCTCAGTATTTAACCTTTTCTGTACTTTTTTTCTGATGGTTTGTCTGTATGTGTGTGTGTTTGATGCCTAAGCCACAACCTCCCACTGAAACTAACCAAAAAGCAGCTACATGATATGCAGGATCATTAAAAAAAAAGAACCACAGACATGATGCTACTGTACAGATGATAGGACACAAGATGGTCCTGTATATGATAACCTTGATAGCCTTGAATGGAGATTAAAATTTCCACGTTCCCTTGAGGGTAGGCCAGAAGCAACAACTGTCCACCACATGCAGATCCAAAGCCTAGCCTAGATCTAATGTATATTAAGTTATACCAGACACATATGATGTTTCTGGCTTCAGGTGTATTATGCTGATCATAATATGGTACACTATAAACTATTTCCACACTGGTAACCTGTGTGGTGGGAGTATTATGCTGTTCGTTTAGAAATAATAATTATGGCAGATAGAGATACATGCTGCTCAGTGAAAAGCTTTTTGTCCAATTTAATTTTAAGTTAAATATTAATCACTAGTATTTGAAGTTAGTTTGTATTATTTAAACGACGCCCTGAATCACAACTCATAATATTTATAAAAACGTGATACTTACAGAATTGTAAAATTTATTTAATTAGTCTGGAAATACGTTAGTATTGTAAGAAAAGCGTATTGGGTCGTAACTGAGGATTCCCATCCTTAATAAACAGTGAGGAAGTTTCTGTTATAGTACGACCCTAATGTTTCCCTAATTTAAGAATGAAATAAATTGACTGGAGCTAGGAACTCTAACTACAGTGGAACCTCGGATTGCGAGTAATTTGGTTTGCAAGCGTTCCGCAATGCTATTTTTAATTTTATAATTTATTATTTTAATAAATTTTGAC
The DNA here is from genome assembly GCA_003987875.1 of Clarias batrachus. Taxonomy (NCBI): domain Eukaryota; kingdom Metazoa; phylum Chordata; class Actinopteri; order Siluriformes; family Clariidae; genus Clarias; species Clarias batrachus. Next base: position 161,723 of record QMIH01001113.1, on the reverse strand, counting down.
TTGGAAAAACGAACAGGTCTTGGTTTTACGCTGTGGAATTGTGGGTAATCGTCTCCCCCGCTCGGTCTTCGTGCTCGTCTCTCACTGATATAATCAACACCCGTACTGGTTACAATAAGACCATGACCACGCGTGTGCGCATAAAACATCTTTTATTTTGTGTTTGTGTGTGTGTGTACAGCACGCGTGTACTGTTGTTTATTATAACATAAGTGTGTGCATGTGTGGAAAGCAAAAGCAATTCTCATCAGAGCGATTAAAGATAAATTTTCCCTCTCTCTGTATCAGTCTACAGGTTGGGTGCACACGCGTCATTTGACACCGTGCACTTTCACACACACCCCCGACCCCTCCTGTCGCCTTCACACACAAACACACATGCACTCTGCTCTACACAGAAATACTACTCTGTTGCGATTCATTTCAAAGGTAAAGTGCAGGTTAATTTGTTTTAAAAAACACTTGTCTATCGGGATTTTTACTTTTTTTGTGTGTTAAAGGTAAAGTGCAGGTTAACTTGCTTTATTTTTTCTTTAGATTTTATATAAATTATTTTTATGTATTTATTTTTGAGGCTGTGGAACGAATAATTTGTGTTTCTATTATATCTTACACGATATACGAAAATAAGATTTGGTTTTCGAGTGTTTTGATATACGAGCCTGCTTCCGGAACAAATTACCTTCACAATCCACTGTACTATGATAAAAAAATTAATTGATATGCCCATTAAGAGAATAAAGAAAATACAACATGATTAGTGTCTTTAATTTTTTCAGAAACTACACACCAAAAATGCAATGTGAAAGAAATTAAACAAAGGTAATCACAATGTAACAGCAAAAAGGAAAACATTAAGCTCCCAAATACAATTCAAGGGCACACATTTTATCTGCATTTTAGTGTTCATGAATATGGTTCTACACTGTTCAACATTGAAGTTCTAGGGTTTACAGGTAAGTCCAAGTTCATCCATCCCCATAAGTTGTCTGCTAGTCAATTGTAGCAACATCTGTGATGAGTTTCCAGATTCTAAAAAAGGCAAAGCATAAAAGGAAGAGTTACACTGCTGAATTTGGGAGAAGAAAAGAGGGAAAGGAGGAAAAATGTGTTGATACAAGCAAAGAAAAAAAAATCAACATTTACGCAGTTGACAGCAGAAGCTCAAGAACCAGCAGTGAACACAATAAAATATACTAGGGAGTGCAGCCCGTAAAAGATACAAACAATGAAATGAAAATCCTTCTCACAATTAATTTCTACTTAGTCCTCATCAACTGAGATGGGTGGATTACATGATCTCTTCCCCCATCTTGGCTTTTATGATGGAACTTCAAAATAACAATTAAACTGGATGAAAATAGTCTGAGAGAGATGTGAGCAGTTGTCTCATTCCACTGCGTCCAAAAACCGCCCCTTACCAATTTCGGTTGGAGTCAATGAGGGACAGAAACTGAGCCAGAGAACAGTCTACCCCTACTCGGGGGCTCTAGGCCATGATTGCAATGATGAAACGCAAACCCAGCCCCCATGAAATGAGACTGAATCAGAGGAAGTCCATTTCTGGCCCTCATAGACATGAGGAGTGCCTTCACCCCAGGCCCACTTCATATTTCCTCATCTGCAGATGATTCCTCTACTATTGCATACCATTGGATCTTCTAGTAGTGCCATAAGACAAAGTGGGCATCGTGATGCAACTGGCTTATTCACTCCTCCTCAGCAGCCATCTTGGAGTAGTGGAACAACATGGGGATGATCATCAATCCCTGTTCTGCTCTGTAGTGGAGTAATGCATGCAAGTTATGCAATCCAAAATCAGCCGCATACTCCCTATAATGCACAAACATAGGGAGAAAGCCCAAGCCAAGCAGCACAAAGCTTACGACCAGCCAGCACAAGCCCGGGAGTTCCAGCCGGATGACGGAGTGCTTCTGTTAGTGTCCAGAGCCAACTGTAAGTTTCTAGCCTGATGGCATTGTCTCTACACTGTTGTCAAACAACTTGGGCCAGTAAACTACAGACTGCAACAGTCAGGGAAGAGAAAAGTGCTGAGCTGTATCATATTAATCGTTTAAAAATGGAGGACAGAACCACTGCTTCTTGTTTCAGCTCTTGCATCCCTCTCCTCCATTAAAACCCTACCGGGTATGATCATCCATCAGTGTCACTGTAGAGCCACAGAGGCCCACCATTGTGCCATTGAAAAGAGATGGCCAAAATGCTCCATGATGGCATCATAGGGAGTCCACTAGCAATTGATCCAGCCCCATCGTTGTACTACCCAAGACCAGCAGCTCCGTAATGATGGCTAAGTCAGATCTTGGAGTTTGATGCCAATCCATTACCATGAGAGTGCCAGCGAGTGGCTATGAAAGCCCTGCATCATCTCAATACTGAGGTGAATGAAAAGACGGCCATCAGCATTGATCATGTCCATCGGCAGTAAAGTCCACTCTTTTGGCCTGCAAAAGCCTCTGCCTCATTTAAACAATTAATGCAAATTGTGCTCTGCCGTTACTGGCTGTATGCTGTGGACTACTTGGATGATATGGTCATCCACTCATGTGACTGACAAGACCACCTTTATCAACTTCATTTGGTGCTTGAGGAGCTCCAAAATGCAGGTCTGACAGCAAATGCAAGAAAGTGCCACATTACCTGGGGAACAGAGTTGGCCACAGGACGGATAAAGCTAATGAAAAAAAAAAGGTTGAAGGAATCTGCACCTACCCACAACCCATGACCAAAAAACAGGTACGCAAACAGAGAAGGCATTCCAACAGCTGAAAACCCACCTTACCAGCTCCCCATCCTCCATAACACCAACTGCAACTGTTTGGTACACACATATGTCTCATTTAGGCTTGTACACGAGTATAAAGTTCATGCCAGCTTAACAAAGATATGGTGCCATCAAATAAGAGGGCCTTGCCATCAAAAGCCTCTACAGTGAAGGGCAAAGAATAAAGATATCAACCCTTGCATCACCTTCGTCCCTCTCACTGCAGGACTATTTGTTCTCAATCCTGCATAGGGCCAGAGAACAGCATGGCAACGTGGATGGCCTCACCAGACACCATGCTCTAGTCTCACTGTCCTGGACGAGCTCGAAGCTTAAGGTCTTCTCTCTCTCTCCATAGAGTCAGACTGTCCCAGGAATTCCCCTCCACAGGGCACACCACTTCGAATGGGCCACTTCTGAACCTTGATCGCCTCCAAGGCTTTCTTGCCTTCAACCAATGAAAGTGGTGCTCATTGACCTACCACTGCCATTACCAAATGCCAAGCATTTGCACCTTCCTTGCCAACTTTCATCTTCCATCCCTTTGACCCCTTTTCTTCATTTAATAAAAGAGTAATTTGTTCACTCAACCTTTGTCTCCCAGTATCTGTGTTGTGGCTTGACCTGTTCAAGGTTTTAGAGCAACTGATTGGGTTTTTGAAGACAAATGTGCAGTAAAAAAGCATAATTGACACTATACATTTTTTATTTATTTATTTTTTTTTAAAGTGTTTTAAAGCTTTACTTATTTTTATACTTCACCTAGTAGTTGATCATTCTTTTGACAGCCTCAAAGCACTTCCATTTGTCTGGGATATAGAAGGGTTCAAAAATGTGAGCGAACGGTGTATCATATCCACAAACCCTTGCAATGGGTGCCTCCAGGTTAAGGAAACATTCCTCCTGTAAACAGAACCATAATATAATTAAGTTACAAGTACACAGATAAAATGCATTTGCTTGGGGGAAGAATTATGCCACATATCCTGAACACATTTAATCCAAGTTGAGAACAATGCCACAATTTTTTGATGCAAAAGAAATATCATGAAGAAAAATAACTTCATGCTATGATCACGTTTCCCTTTTTCTGTTCACAGTTTACTAGTAGTTTAAAAACTCCATCCATTCTTGTATCACTGTCTTATATTCCATCTCACATTGGGGAAGGATTCAGTGAGCACTGCTCTTTGGGGAAGCCAGTCAAACAGAAATCTAAACACTTCATTTAATCAAAGCCATTCACTACTGCTATCCCATGCAGTGCACAAAGCTCATGTAAAATATTGTCTTTATTCTTGTTAATTTTCTGATTTCCCTTTATAGAGGCAGCAATAATTGGTGAGATGTGAGAGATGCGAGATGAGCAGAGCATGGCATAATGCAAAGTTCTTGAGTCCAATAAGTGAAATGCAGAACATGGGAATACTTAGTCATACTCTCCTCATTAAAGTTCAGTTGTCCATACTGCACAACAGTTACCACGCTGGTAAGGTGAGTTAATGCTTGGATACTCATGAAGCCGTTTAATGCATATTTTTAAATGGCTTCTTATTATAATTAATTAAATGTGCTTTTTTGATAGCAATGACTTATTTAAATGAGATTCCATTATTTTAATATTAATTAAAAGAAGTGCTCAGTTTCTTTATTTGAAACTGTAAAAGTAGCATTTACATTTTCCAGTCTTCATGTGCAGGCTTCGCACCCTGGATTCCTCATGCTCAATCTGTTTGGATGTGAAGTGTCTATTGGTTTCAAGTCTGAGGTTTTAAATGGTGCCACTCATGGACACTGAGACCTGTACCTCTCGTGATTTGGGTCATTGTCCCTGGCAAAAGGTAACCCTTCACCCCAGTCTGAGTTATGCCTTTTTCAGCAGGTTTTCTTCAAGCCCCTTTTTGTATTTGGCTGTGCTTAACCATCATTGAATTGTGACCACTCCTCATGTCCCTGCTGCTGCTAAGTGTCCCCATAACATGCTGCTACTACTGGCATTAGCCAGGTGATGAGTAGTACCTGGCTTTAACAGAAGTGGTGTTTAGAGTTCAGACCAAAGAGCTCAAAGACTGTCTCTGATTCTCTGATGACTATCTAGATTGCTTTTGCTTTATTCTCAGAGTCCTGTAAGTGCCTGTCATAAGCTTTTAACTCAGGAGTGGTTTCCATCTAACCACAATACCATATAGACCTGATTGATGGAGTATTTCTGAAAGGCCTATTCTTCAGGCAAGTTCTGCCATCTTTTAATAAAACCTCTGAAGCTTTGTTAGCATAACCATTGTGTTGTTGGTGCCCGACCAATCCCCTTCCAGTCCAGTTAATTAATATAGCTGCAAAGCTCAAATAAGTGTCCTATGGGGTCTCCATTTCTCTCTCCATTTAACAAGAGTATACTGTGCTTCTGGGAACATTTTAAGTTTCAGAAATGGTATTATACCCTTGCCAGATGTATGTTGTGAGATCATTTGAACAATTCCTTACATGTTATGGTTTAGTTTTTGTTTTAGCATTCACAAATGTGCCTAATTTATGTCAACTCAACTGAATTTGCCACAGATGACAATGGTCAAAATCTTGCGGTACTGAAGTACAATTCAGAGTGCTTTAGGCAAGAGTCACCTAAATGAGATACAGTGGAACCTCGGACTTTGAGTAACGCAGTTTACGCGTGTTCCGCAAGACGAGCAAAGATTTTTAATAAATTTTGATTTGAAAAACGAGCAAGTCCTGCAGCTCTTATTTTTACACCGAGCGTCACTCTTGCGCTGCGGAATTGTGTGTAAACGGCTTCCCTGCTAGGTCTTCATGCTCGTTTCTTACTTGCATAATCAACATCTCCCTCTCTGTTTCAGCGTCTCCTATGTGTGTGTGTGTGTGTGTGTGTGTAATTTGACGCCGACACACGCACATACACTCTCACCTTTTTAACCCCCCCCCACAGTTTCGCGCAAACACAAACTCTGCTCGTCTCTTATTTGTATAATCAGCATCTCCTTCTCTCTCAGTGTCTCTTATGTGTGTGCGCGTGTGTAATTTGACACCGACACACACACCCCAACACACGTTCAAACACTCTTTCGCCTTTTCACCCCCTCCCCGGCTTCACAAATGCACAGAAACTCTGCTCTGTCGCGATGCTTTTTAAAGGTAAGGTGCTGGTTCATTTTTGTTTTTTTTACTTTACCGCAGTGATTCCGTTAGTATGCTCAAACCAGTGTCGGAGAAATTTCTTTTTTTTCCTGTTAAAACGGCGTTTCCGTTTTGGAACACGAGCCCACTTCCGGAACAAATTATGCTTGTAATCCAAGGTTCCACTGTATTTTACTATATGTTTAATACATGTAAAAAAAATTGAAGTGGCCTGAATACTTTCAGAAACCACTGTAGCCGACCACTGCTCAATCATATTTATTGATTCTTACATGATCTATTTATTCACATTCATTCAGTAACTGCTTTATCATGGTATAGGCAATGGCTCTAAAGCCAATCCTGGAAACACTGAATTGGGAACACTCCCTGGATGGGTTGCCAGTCTATCACAAGACACCATTCGCATTCTTATTCATACCCAACGAGAGTATGTATATTCCATCCAGTTACTCATGGCTTAACCAAGGATCCTATAATCATCAGGTGCCAACAATATCCACTGCACCACCACAAAAAATTGCTTGTCTTTTTCATGACACGCTCGAATTGCATGGGGCATGTCTTTAGGTTTGAATGGATGCACTATACTGCTTTAGCAAGCAATGGAATAATCCCTCCAGAAAATAGGTTGTACACTTAAGACAGTTGAGCTATAAAAGTGGTGAAGGCATAAAAATGTGGATTAACGGGAACAATAAAAATGGCGGGAGGCATAAAGTGGATGGAGAAGCATTTAACTTAATTCCATGTCAAAGTAAAATGCAGAGGACCCAAGTTAGAATAATGGAGTTATTCTACAAATTCCTGTATGTGAAAAGGATGTACATTCTGAAGAACAGAGAGGAAAATAACTATGCACTCATACTATGCACTCATAGGGAAAGATTCCGTTTATTTGCCAATGGTGGGTGTTATTGACTTCTTTTCTTGTACAGTCAATGCTCAATATTGTGTATTTAATTGCATGTTGTTAGGCTTGATGGGTACAGGGGATTTTTTCTAACATTTTCCTATTTCTTTCAATGATCCATTTTGCGACTTAATTTTTTCTATTGGACCCAACAATGTCAGGCAAAAGCCCCTTTGGTCAAATTAAGGGATATATCACAGCCTTAAAAAACATTCTGGGAAATCCCATTGCTGTCATTAGCCAAAAAAATATAAATAAATAAATAAACAAACAAACAAACTAATAATATTATTTATTGCTGTTGGTCTTTCAGCTGCTCCCGGCAAGGGGTCGCCACAGCGGCCCATCTGGTCCACACATACAAGCTTGGCACAGGTTTTATGCCGGATGGCTTTCCTGTTGCAACCCTCCCATTTTATCGAGGCTTAGGCCCGGCACTGCACCCAGTGTCTGGAGCTTGGGCATTATTTATTATTTAATATTATTTTTATAACAATAAATTAATAACAACAACAAAAAAATATATATATAAAAATTGTTGCAAATAATGATGAGTGGGTCCAAGCACCTTGCGCCATTGCCTGCCGTGCCCCGCACAACTTGCACACACTATATAGGGCTGACGTCAGTTTGGGCCCTAAATATTTGTTGTGTGTGTGTGTGTGTGTGTGTGTGTGTGTGTGTGTGTGTGTGTGTGTGTGTGTGTGTGTGTGTGTGTGTGTGTG
>QMIH01001113.1:39467-153691 GCA_003987875.1 Clarias batrachus | reverse complement strand
GTGTGTGTGTGTGTGTGCGGTGTGTGTGTGTGTGTGCGGTGTGTGTGTGTGTGTGCGGTGTGTGTGTGTGTGTGCGGTGTGTGTGTGTGCGGTGTGTGTGTGTGCGGTGTGTGTGTGTGCGCGCGTTTCTGCATACGTTTGTGCGAGATGCCGCAGATACGAAAAAAAGCATAAGCGTCACACTATGATGTTACTCAGTGTGATGTCACTGAACGCGTCACTGAATATAATGTCACTCAGTATAATGTCACACAAAGTTATTAACCACTAATAGTGGCAAGTTTAAGGCATTGTCACAGCTGACGCGTTAGAGGTATCAAAAATCCCTCTAAAATTTTGCATCCTCAATGTCTTTAGATCACATCAGCCCGATTTGGTGCTGATCGTATAAATCCCCTAGGAGGAGTATATCAAAATCCATTGGGTGCATTTTGCGAATGACCCAAAATAACTAACTCTTTTGAGTTGAGCCAATGACATGCAATGCAAAAATTGTTTAGCTCAATGAGCTCTACATAGCTCATACACACTTGCACGTATGCAGGTGAAACCCGGTACACATTTAGAGCTCATTAGGTAAACAAGAAGGTACATGAATGTAGACGACTCAAGTAAAGTGTGGTTTAAATTGGTTGTGTGAATATTGAAATAGCATTGAAAAAAAAAACAATTAAATGTCTTTCTAGGAACCTCATAATACCATTCTCCATCTCTCACTTGGGGGCCTGCATTTACAAAATACCAGGCCAGTAGCTAGAGGGTTTGTATGAGGCAGATGTAATTTTATGTCATTTAGCCTCAAAGCAGATGAGTCCACCTGCCAAGCCAGTATATGTCTGGAGAACAGCTTCTCGTCAGCACTTTCAATGACTAGAGCACTTTTTGTATAATAAAAAAAAATGTCTTTAAATACACTTACTGGAAAGGCACAAGAAGTGTACAGCCTGGTCACAGGCTACCACATCTGGACAGTGAACTTCAGTAGAGTGCAGTTTTACTAAAATCAGTGTTTATTTATGAGAAGTGCATGATTACATGCAATATACTTTAAATGTCAGAGTAAAAATAAAACGATGGTAGACTGACTCCGGAAAGAGTTTTTCTTTGGGGCATTACTTTAAAAAATATTTTAGCGCTCAAACACTGCACTCATAAATATGGTCCGAGCTACTACTAAAAAAAAAAAAAGAATAAATGTAAAAAAAAAAAACCTATGTTAGCAAAAGGCCACAGATTAGAGATTATTTAAAGTGTAGAATGATTGAAAATGCCAGTGTTCCTAACCATACATTGCCAGAAAAGAGAATTGAAAACGGTCTCCTAGTGGAAGCCAAAGTCAGATGAGGATAGCCACATTCTGGCATCTGGCATTTTCTTATTCTTGAATTAGATTTAGCATTTAGTGACTCCATGCTTGAGTGCAAAACACATTCAATCAGATGGAAATTGCACTATTTCATGTCGATTTGGTGCTGCTGAATAAATTTTGAAACAATGATGGCTACGTGTAAGAAATGCTGGCACATGAAACCCTATAATCATAACTCATCTCAGATGTGCATGCATTTGATCATACCAAACAATAATTTCATACAATTACACTATTTGTATCTGGATTAATGAAAATTATTTAATTTACTACTTATCAATTGTAGTTTTTAAAACTAATGAATATCAATCCCACCACTATCTGGGGGGTTGAGGGCTTGGGTCCCAGGACTGTCAGCATGGTCTGCGAAATCTGGCTCTGGCAGTTCCTCAAAATCAACCTTATTTCATTTACATCAACTAGAGATGTAAGACTGTTTTTAAAATCAGACATGTGTGCTATTAATATTTTTATTTGCACCTGCATTTAATATTCTCTAATAGATTTACCACTAAAACTCTAAAAGAACACTAAAAGAAGTGTGAAGAAATAAGAGTTCTCTATAAATGCAAGTCATTTACTTAAAATTCTTTCATGAAAGTAAACCCCCATCTTGCATGACTTTTTGGCGATCCTGATGCACACCTTTTGCTTTAATCAGAATCAAACCATGATTTTAATCACACTTAGAATTAAAGTCAAGGATCATCAACAACCAAAAACATTAAAGACTGCTCACAGAGGAGCTTGTGATTTCTGAAAACACTATTGTGTGTTAATTGCTTCAAGGTGCAAGATGCAAACCATAAATGAGCTGTTGTGTTAGCTTAGTCATTGACTCTGTACTTACTATCATGGATCTTCAACCAAGTAATTGAGTATTTTTAAATATTTAATCAGATGATGTCCTTTTATGCAGTTTTAGATACCCTGCTCCTGGCAGTGGTAGAAGCTTTATTAAAGCTTCCAGCCAAAAATCCCAACAAAGGAAAATAAACGGGCAACACTAAATTCAATCTTAAATTTGACTGCTGTACAGAGCACTATCTAATCTATCTAATGGAGACTTTATGACTCCATAACTGCTAGATTCTATCTTAATTATGTTCTAAAACGCACAAAAAGAAGTGATCTGTATTGAAGAAATCGTATCCTTCTTGGAAAGACATCTTTGCTCTGTTTCCATTAAGAATTTCTCTCAGTTTACTGTAAGTCATAAACTACCATCTTATTTAGGTTATACATCTGCCCTTTCTCCTCAACACACACATGCAGGGTGTGAGTAGTACTCAGTACTCACATGGCCACCCATCACCACAACCCAGCATAGAGAGCTCTTACTGTTTAAGGGTTAATTCCTATTGATTCAAATTACAAGTTACTGGCATCAATTGAAGACAACTCGGTCAGGCAACTGGGCTCTTGTAAAATGTGGTAGGTCTTCTCTGATGTCAGTGTGCAGTTATCTGTGCAGTTTAGGAGCAGCTGGTTATGGCAAGACCATGAAAAAATACAGCATGTGGTTCAAGTTTAATGTTTAACCCAAAGCTGGTGGAATCATTCTGGGAAGTGAGGACATCCTGGCAAAAGATTTTAGATATGCTATTTATGTAATTCAGTGATATGAACATCTGAAGAAAGTCAGAGCATTAGTAGCAGATCCTATACTACATGCCTGAGATGTTCACAACCTTTTGATGTTTGCATTCTTCTGATAGCGTAGCTGCAGTCTCAGGGCCAATACCACCGAATGTGGAAGAGTTTCCACAAGGTGAATGCTTGTATGAGCACTTTAGACCTCTCCAGAACAATTTCTATTACACACCTTTACTATTACCAAATTTCTATAAAGAAAGCATGTAGTGTGTGCTAAACAACAGCGACTGAAACTTTGTTGAACAAGAAACAGATGAGTGACAAGAAGAGCCAGAATAGAAAAGTGTTTTAAGAGAACTGTCAGAAGACACATTTCACCATCCTTCTCCGACTACCCCAAAAGCCCATTCAGACGATCACGTGAGCTGAGCCTTTTCTTCTTCCTCATACACATATGCACACACCTCATAATGCCAAACAATGACACATGACACAGCTCTAGTTAGAACAGGATGCTTTCATCCCCTCGCGCAATTCCAACTGCCTTCATGAGCAAAAGAGAGAAACAATAATCCAACTATTCCACCGAGGTGTCCAGGAATGGCTCGATCGACCTAAAATTCCCTTTGTTCCAGCCATGAATCCAGAAATAACAGGACACAGCACTCCTCTCCCATTCTTAGGGAGTCACTGTAAGACTTGCTGAAGGGAGTGGTAAGGGAATGTTAGTCTCTTGAAAGACCAGAAAGCCTATTATATTCTGTTTCACTTTGGTGCAGAGAAGACTTTAGGACATAGTTTAAGGGTATAGCGTTAATCCGACTAGAGTATGAAAAATGTATACTGGCAAGTTACTTGCTGTAATGGCTGTTAGCAGTCTTGCACAAAAAAAGCTTTTAGAATTGAGCAGACAGTCTTGTACAATTTGTTAGTAAATGTAGCCAAAACCAACCTACTTTTATTAAAAAAAAAAGGAAAAAAAAGAAGAAAAAAAAAAGCCCATGTGACTGACTAGCAGAGTAGTTCACTGGCAGTTTAGCTCATAACTTTTCAAAATAGGACTCCATCCGTCCAGTGTAGGGGTTCTGAAAAGCAAATTGTGTTCCAGGATTCAAAAGCTGTTTTTCTATTGACAACCAGCACAAAGGGATCAGACTTAAACCTTTAAGATTCTAAATCTTATGGCCTGAAAGAGAGTTTCATAACTCTTTAGACACTCCACGGCTCATTGTCAGAGATTCTGAGGTTGAGACTAGGTTGTTTGCATGTGGTGCTCAGGCAGCCAAATCAGAATCTCGGGTGCCCCAGACAGGCAGATTATAATTCCAGGGTATCACTTTATTTTTTTCATTATTGTCTGGGACACATGACTTGGTGGACTGCTGAGTAAACAATTCCTTGCCTTTAGTAGCTTGTGGTCCTGGCTCATCACATACACTGATTCACATTTACCAGTCTGAACATTTTCTACAAGAGGTGGCTATTTGCAATTTAGTAGCCTGTAGCCCGAATTCCACCTTGGGGCCAAATCTACCGCAGGCGGTTGTTCCATTGGAGTTGGGTTTGCTACATTTCTTTTTTTCTATTTTTTCTAAGTTCTAGATGAAAACCAAAAACAAATCTATAACAAGATTGAGCTATTGTACTAGTCAGTGACTGATTCTTCGGTTGAGAACGGGTCTATGAAATGTTTTTGAATGAGCTTTAAAAAACGTAAAACTGTGCACAAACAAAATGTAGTGCCAAAGTGATACTACAAGTACTATTAGGATCTTCATCCTCCCCATTATGAAATGGCTTATGGTCTACAAAACTGCCTTGACAGCCCAGCAACAGCTATGTTTTCTCTTGCATTTAAAGAAGGCAATAACACCACCTTCTTCTAATACCCCTATCTCACTTACACGGTTTTGTGCGGTGAACATAAGTATGGTTCATCATGAATTACCTCTAGTTTTGCGCTGTGATTACTTTTCCATCTTTCCAGGCGAAAAATGACACATTTTTAAAAACATTTTTTTGCCAATCCTCGCGGATGCTCGCGGACCTTGCAGAACTAACGCCCAACACCGCATCTCACCATGAGTCAAACCGTATAGGTGAGATAGGGGTAATGTTTTACTGGCACACCAAACAAAGTGTCCTGACAATCTGCATCACTGTCTTTTTTGAGAAATGCAACATCTCTGATCATAAGGCATGATCAGAGCACATCTATCCCCTGTTGAGGACATTTTCCACTCACTTAGCATGTGCAAATCCTGCAGCATTGTGGATGATGCCCCCAGCTCTCACCTATTTGACCCTTTGCCACTTAAAAGACAGTTCTGCAGCATCCAATTACAAACTGTTAGAATGTGCAACAGACATCTCAACACTGTTGCTCACCCTGGAATCCAGTTGACTCCTTACATCACACAGCACAGACACATTAATTCATAATGATGCACATGGCACTTTATTTACTTACTGCACTGATGTATGGTTAACAGCACTGAGACACTTTGACTCATCATGGCACTGCACGGTCATTGAAGCACAATTTCTCTCAGGTTAATATCACAACCATTGCTGTATAGACACTTAATTATACTAAATTTTACATTACTTAATTCAATTTGTTTTACTGTTATTTTTTAGATGGTCATTTTTTTACATTAGGAATGTTTATTCTCATTTGCCTCTTTGTATAACCACATCAAATTGTCCATTCTATATGCATCTTGTTCCTGTTGCACTTTATTGACTCAGTTCAATGGCTAACTTAACTATCCTGCAGGATGGCTCACTTTACTTTTGGTACATTCTCATAGACTTTGAGGTGAAAACTCAATGTGGGTGAGCAAATTATATTAGGTACATCTTAAAAGATTTTAAAGCAATCACCAATTAATGATTGCTTGATGACATGCATGGGTGTAAACACTGTTTAAAAGTGCACATGATATATAAAAAAAAAATATTATACAGCAAGTAACACCATGTGACGGGCATCTTTTCCTTCATTAGTGCTGCTGCATCTAAATTGTTAAGAGTTGTACCTTCTTGTGGAACATTATGTATAAACATATCCAAAATACACATTCTTATTATTTCGGCTTTTAGTATTATCTAACATATTTTTGACAGTGCTTAAGAAATTTTGATGGAAACTTTTGGCTGAAAATATAGATTACATACTCCATTATCAGAGCTGTTACTCTTCTACTCCAAATATTGTTGATGACACACTAACCATCAGAATAGAGTAGTTAGTTAGATTGTGTGTTTAGAACTTCTTTCATCTCGAAACAACAATCCTCAAAAAAATCCTCACAAAAAGATAATACATGACCTTGGGGTTCATAGGAAACATGAAGGTATGAACATGTCTTTATCCACAGTAGACTAATAAACAATCAAGTCTAATATTAAGCCCACAGCTTCCAGAGACAAAAAAATTGGACTGGGCAAACAACCTAAAGTACAATTCTGCCCACGCTTGATTAGCTAATAAATTCATGACTTGAATTTGTGACAACCTTTGTAATGGTTGTTAAAACCAGAAACTTTGTGTATTTAATACATCTGTGACACATCATCCAGGCAATCCTCATTACCCTTATTTTAGTGCTTTTATTCTTATGCCTCATCATATATCTTATTTATATAAGACAATTCCATCTTGCTGACCCATCGCCTCCCACCATATAAACCACCATCTAAACTGAGGTAGTAGAGACAGCACACAGTTGCGCACACATAAGCACAACCTCAATAAAGCCTCAGACACTTCAAGCATCATGACCTTATATAATATACTTTTACTAAACTAAAGCGGTAAAGTACCATTGTCTCTCAACTGCCTAAAATACAAATCCCATGAAAGAATGAGATTATGGTAGACTTTAAGACTGGACATTTGATGAGATTAACGTAATTGGGACAAATATTAGAAGAAAATATTACGGGGAAAATATTAGAAGAATATGTTCAGAAAGAGAAAAACTCATTTATAAATCTCTTAACCTCCTTAGACCCAAACAGCAATGTTGTGTACCTTCGTAATTCTCAATACTGTTATCTTTACTTTATTAGACTGAAATTTATCAGTGATTTTAAACAAGAAGAAATGTGACAATGAAGTAATACCTCATGAGGATCTTACAAGGACATATACACAATGTTGAGTGACCATGTGACATCCTCATATGAGGACAGTGGGGTCTCAGGAAGTTAAAACCAAGACCAAGAACCATATATAGAAGGCAGAGAAGAAAAAAAAAAGACTTTAAGACTTTGCAAGGTAAAATCATGTTAAGGAATTTAAAAGTTACACATGAGAAAATGGCAGGACTGTCTGTGGCTTGCAGGTCACATAAATAAACTCTGTGACCCAAAATCATCCTTATTACACAAGAGGATATGCGACAGCAATGGGAAATTTAATTGATTATTTCAATTAAATTATCATGGGCAAGTGTATCATCAAGGTTATGGTCGCTATCATAGCTCACAGCAACCACAGCCTTGATGATACACTCGCACTTGATAATTTAGCAGCATATTTTAGCATAGTTCTTCTATCTTGTGTAGAGAATAACGCAGACAAGCTAGTGCATTAATGCATGCCTTAAGCATTAGCTACTTGACTTGCTTTTGTGAAATAATGATGATGATTCCTAGGTAATTAAATCTAAGCAATCTGATCTAATAGAATTCTCAAAGATGTTTTCTAGCTCCCTGAGGTCTCAGTCTATCTCGTAAGAAATGAGAAATTTAACCTGCAATCGTGTCTGTGGGTTTTCTTTTCTATTTTACCTGCACTGTTGTGGCAATCTCTGCAGCGAAGCCTCCAGTCACAGGAGCCTCATGACTGATCAGCAGCCGCCCCGTCTTCACCACCGACTATGAGAGAACAAATAAAGTGTCACAAGAGATCAATGAATGATTAATATTAGTGTTATCTATTAATTAGTTTAATCAATCCAACTTCTTAAATGGCACAATCATATTAAAATCAGATAATCACAAATAAAATCAGGCAAAACATGGAACAAAAGTCATTTACTTTTGATATCTTGTGGCATTTTGATTCATTTATATGATGGGTTTCTGATTAAAATAAATTGGCATGATTAAAAGACTGCCAGCTGCTGAATCCTAATCTCTATAAATGTTAAAGTTCACATGCTTCTAGGACTTAATCTTTTGAACAGCACTTGCATTTAAATTTTCTACAAACAAAACCCTTCACACGTTGTATCATCCTTGTGCTAAGCTTTCTCACTTGATCTAGACGTAGTAAGGACTCGCACACAAACAGTAACGAGCGTAGATCTGCAGGTTTCTATGACAACCTCAGGCTCTGTGGAGGTCACCCACAATGCCTTATAATGACCGTATGCCTCAGTGTTTAAATACAGATTACAAATTCACTCAAACACTCTGTACTGCTCTTAGGCTGTTAAAAAAATAAACATGCAGCCGCAGCTCTGAGCCCTTGACAAAGCAGCCAGAGGATTAGTCAGAGCCGGAGATGTAAAAGGGTCACCCTGCCACCAGAGAAACACAGCATCTGCCAGTTTACATTCAGGAAAAACAGGAGGTCAGACACACCTCTGTAAGCAGGTGCTGCCTTCCCAGAAAGCCTTAACTGTCAAAGCAAGTAAGGTTTTAGGGGTTATTTTAAATTCCATTAATTAAAATCAGAACAGTCTTTTCATTAGAAGGCTGCTGTGTGACTCAGACTGCAGACAATCAGTCTGCACACAAACAGGGGTGGAGAAAAACCTAGGAGACACACCTCAAGTTTATTTGATAAGAAGCTAAGAAACTTCTCCATGTTGTGTCCACTAAGGATAATGATGTGATGGGAATTTAAAGTGAGGCCTGCATGCTGGTATAGTCTGATGAACACAGTGATCAAGCAAGGCAGGCATTTCATCTCAAACGGCTGAAGCCCCACATTACTGCAGAAGGAAAACACTCCACCCGCAACATACCATGATGCACAAGGCTTCCCTCTCTCGCGTATACTTTAATACGTTTTCCACCTTGCTATCACATCAACTATAGTACTTTTGTTTCGACCGATTTAATTCAAAGAGTCTAAACTTCAATATTGCATACACTATTAAGGAATTGCATAGTGGAATAGTGGATTTACATTAAAGTTGTAACCAATTTCTTATTAAAAATTAAGGAGATAAATTGTAGAGTAGATCAAAAGTGCTGAATTCGCAAATGGCAGCTGGTCATGGGAATTCTTAACATGCAGTCTAGTGTAATGCCCATGCAAGTGAAGGCCATTATTAGGCTGGAGGAAGAAGGAAAAAGAAAAACAGACCCATCAGAGAGAGAGGAAACCTTTTTTTTTCGATGCACTAGTGAGCTCAGCAACATCAAAAGGCCAGTGATGACAAGCTAAAATGGGTAATCTAAGAAACCTTTCCTTGTTGAAGAACCCCTTCACATCATCTAGCCATGTTAAGAACCCTCAGAAGGAGATAGGCACATCATTGTCAAAGTCCACCTTCAAAGTTTCACATATATGATACAAGATTGAATGACTGGAAGAAAATAATATAGGGAAGGCCTGCATTGACTCCCCATCATCGAACATGCTGAAAGCAATGATACTGCACGAGAGGGTATGGCTTCCAGTGGAAAAGAATCACTGGTGATTTTTTGATTATGTGACTTCTGTAGCAGGATGAATTCTGAACTCTATAGAGCTACATTTGTGCTGACATTCAGTCAAATGGTTCATTGGTGGCTCAGTATGTTAAGGCTCTGAGTTACGGATCGGAAGATCGGCGGTTCGAACCCCAGCTCCGACAGGTTGCTGCTGTTGTTCCTTGAGCAAGGCCCTTAACCCTGTCTGCTCCAGGGGCGCTGTAAAAATGGCTGACCCCGGCCTACTAACAAGAAGCTGGGATATGCGAAGAATAAAGAATTTCACTGTGCAGTAATGTATGTGTGACCAATAAAGGCTGACTTAGCTGACTTGACTTAACTTCAAAACTTATAGGATGGTGATTCACAGGACAGATGAACAATAACCCAAAGCAATCCAAGAGATTTTTGTGGAAAAGAAATAAAACTGTTCTTTAAGGGGTCTAACAAACATCATTGTCCCAAAGGAAATTTAGTTTGCAGCCAGGTGTTAAATTCACCATTGACTAAACTTTCAATCCAGTAATAATAAAAATAAGAGCAATAATAACAACACACAAGGATATAAAAAAAGAAAAGAACTACTGCATTGTTAGATTTAGTCTCAACCACTACAGGAATAAAAGAAAGCCTAGAATGTCAGATTTTTGTTTCTGGAATTCTGTAGCAACAATCAGAAGGCCAGAGGTCAAAATCCTTGTGTAGTGGGGGGATCAGGACAATTAATGATCTTCAAAGCATTCTTAATAACTAAAATAGATGTGCAGAAGCTGAGCGTGCTCCATTCCAAATCACTTTAATGGCCACCTTGACAAGGTTAGCCAGCCTGTTCTTATTAACCGGACTGAGACAGCTAAACCAAACCACCATTCAATAAGTAAGAACAGATAAAAGACTGATGAATCAAAGTGATGCAAACTTTGCACACCTTAAAAGAACTCATCTTCCTTAGAAAGAACAAACATTGCTGGACCTTTTTACAGATTAGATCAGTGTTTGACTCAAAACAGAGCTTGTTAACAATAACACTGCCTGAGTATTTGTTCTTTTTGTGCGATTACCAAATCAATATCTGTGTCATAACTGTTGGTCTGAGTAATGTGTGTTCTCGTGTGTGTGTGTTCGTGCAATATGTTGCTCTAAAATCAACAAGCATGTCTTAGACTTTTATTACATTTTTATGAACTATTAAATAAATTGAATTTTTACACCATGACACAATGTGACATCCAACACCAGTCCATGGTCAGGCTCACATTAACAGAATCAGCATCACCCACTGGCTCTAACACACTGACCTATCAATCAACAGAAATCTAATATCCAGCCAATATGATTTCCATTTATATTAAAATTTAATAAAAGTTTTTCATCAAGTTAATATGACTGCAGTGTGTTAAATGCAGAAGGAAAGTTAATAAACAAGAGGCTGGCATGGTTTCTAGGAGACAATGTGATGCATTAGCAGGTGGAGAAGCAAAACCGAAGTGGATCTAGCAGCCTTTCATGTGCCTTAGAATATCTTTATTCTAATATTCTTCACTCCCAGAAGATTAAGCCCAAGGCCAAAAAACCCACAAACTGAATGCTGCTGCAGTAACGGCCTGGCAAAGCATCTCAAGGGAGAAAACTCAGCATTTTGTGATGTTCATGGTTTTATTTCAACAGTTTTTGCAACCAAGTATTAAAAATAACCTTAAAGTGTATCTCTAAAGGATTCACACAATATTTTAGTTAGAGTCAACATTTCAAAACCATCATCTTAATTGCTCCAATTTCAAATTCACGTTGAAGGAGTACAGATGCAGAAATCTGAAAATTGTATCACTGTCCAAGTACACCTGACCTAATTATAAAACACATATACTGTATATACAGTGGTAAATATGTGAAGACAGAATCATAGCTAGTTTCAGCTCCACGCTGCATTACAATGACTTCATCATTCTGTAGTCTAATTCACACACGAGAGATTAGAGCAGTGAGGGAATTAGACTACAGAATGATGAAGTCAATGAGGGTAATGAGTGCGGACATGCCATGTGTCTGCAGTGCTGTTGCCGAGAGAACACACTGAGCAGCTGCGGTATGCAGTGGTTTCTCACGAAGGCTGGTTGTGAGCAGATGTTAAGAGCTGCAGCAGTGATCTGGGGCCAATCTTTACCGATGCAACTTTTCCACTGCAGCAGTACACCCTCTTTGTATCGCTTAAATTTAGTTAGCCTTCCTATGTAAACAGGGTTTGGCATTTGTGGTACCAAGTCCTGTGGATGAACTACAGACACGGTGAGAAAATGTAACATCTGGAAAATTGGGGTAGACTATTTACTCGCAAACCCCTAGTTAAAGCAGCTAACTACTTGGTATTGAGTGTCCATCATCATCATCACCACCACCACCACTGCCATCTTAAGATTAAATCATTAATTCATATTTGTAACCACTTTATCTAGCGGTCAGTGTCTGTGTAGATTACACTTCTATCCCACAAATATTGGCAACAAACCAATTATATTACCTTGATTTTTAACAACAACCATCTTGAAGATACTGAGGCCACATGGAAAAAGGTGTTCTGGTCAGATAAGACTAAAACTAAATTATTTCAACAACACCAAACTATATGTCTGGCGGAAATTCAATACAGCTCAACATCCAAACAACACCATTCCTACAGCAGAGCATGGAGGTGGTAATATCCTGTTATGCAGGCGTTTCTCTGCAACAGGGACAGAAGCACTAGTCAGGAAAAAAGGAAAATAGAATGGGCAAAACACCACCAAATTCTTGAGGAAAACCTACAGCCATCTTCCAAAAAGTTGTCAACGGGAAGAAGGCTTCCCTTCCAACATGACAAGGACCCAAAGCACACAGTGGTTGAAGGAGAAAAAGGTGTATGTCCTTGCATGGCTTAGTCAGAGCCCAGACTTAAACCCCATTAAAATTTTACAATACATACCTTTTATAAACAAACGGTATATAAAATATAGATATTTTTTTCTATTTAAGGATAGTGGTTATGTGACGTCATTAATTATCACATAGTTGTTTGACTCCTTTTTAGAAACCTAACCTTGGCCACATTATAAACACATAAGTTAACACACAGGTTTAAATGGCTCTTAAAGGGAAGTTTCAACACCCATGAATTTTTACAATTACTGTAATTGTGATTAGTGTCTGTGCATAAATAGTCAGTGAGTTTCTCAGCTCATGGGTGATGCACTGACTTGACTGGATAATGAAAAGTCACTGTATAATAAGGTAATTGAACTTCATAAAGCAGGGAAAGGGTATAAAAAGATCTCAAAACCTGAAAAAGCCAGTCAATACTGTTCAAACTCTGACAAAAACGTGGAAATTAAGAGGTTCTGTTGATACTAAGCCACGGTCAGACAGACCAAGAAAGATTTCACCCACTACTGCCAGAAGAATTGTTAAAGGTATAGGTAAAGGAAAACCCACAAACTTCGAGAAAAATACAGGCTGCTCTGGAAAAAAAAAAAAGGAGCTGTAGTGATGTTTTAAAGATCACAATAAGGAGGTACTTGAACACAAATGACCTGCATGGTCGAGTTGCCAGAGGAAAGCTATTAACACGCCCATGCCACAAAAAGGCCCGCTTGCAGGATGCCAGTTAGCACCTAGACAAGCCTCACAGCTTCTGGAGCAGAGTCATTTAGAGTGACGAGACCACAACTGAACTTATTTCTGGAGGGGACTCAACAAGGCCTATGGTGAAAAGTACACCAACCCCGCCGAAACCATTGTGGTGGTGGATCGCTTATGTTTTTGGGGCTGTGTGAGCTCCAGTGGCACAGGGAAGTTAGTCAAAATTGATGGCAAAATGAATACAGCATGTTATCAGAAAATACTTGGGGACAATTTGCATTCTACAGTACAAAAACTGCGCATGGGACACTCTTGGACAAGTTGACCCTGCAACGTCTACAGCAGAAAAAGATGAAGGTGGCCATCACTGTCTTCTGACCTCAATAATCACTGAGCCACTTTGGGAAGATCTTAAACATGCAGTTCATGCAAGACAACCAAAAAGATTTACAGGAACTGGGCAGCTATACACCCTGAGAGAATGAAGGACCTCATTCACAATTATTACACAAGACTGAATGCCATCATTGATGCTTAATAGGGTAATACACAATATTAAAAACTAAAAGGTATGCAAACTTGAACAGGGATTATTTTCTCATTTTCTTTGTCAATTTTTATTTGATGATCTGCCATTGTTATGCCGTACGTTTGAAATTGAGTCCTATAAGAAATAAAATGTATTTCTTTTGCTTCCTCACTCATGTTCTCTTAAAAAAAAAAAAAAAAAAAGGTACCTTATTACACACATACATAGACATATGATTGCACAGTATTTTGATTTCTGCTGTACTCGAGTAACTCAGGCATGAGTGACAAACCCAGACGGAAAAAAAAAACAAAAAAAAGACTGCAAGACTGTCCAGATTTGCCTATAGCTGCTATCTATGGTAAAGCTTGTGGGCAGTAATATGTGTCCTTTACATGGACCACACGATATGATAAGCTTCATGACCTATTTTATAAACATCTCAATTAGATTTTATTATTTTGTTGAAATTCTAAACAAACTTGGCAAATAATTTAAGATTCAGGAGTGAATTAAGATCACTGGCACACTTGGGAATAGGAATTGGAAATCATGAGTGCTCTCAGCATCATTATACATGATTTGCAGTCTGGAATGTTTTTTTTTTTTCTCTCTAAATTAGTCATATCCATTTCTTCCCTGCACTAGCACACTCCACACTAAGGCTACTACTATTTGTCAGTCGGGAACTCCATGCTTTCTCTAAACCACGTGACGCCAGTCGACCGCATCTTTTTGAAATGCTTGCTCGCGCACCGTTGGGGGCGTCATAACACTCTCGGAGCACAGCGCTATCCGCTCCTTCCCCTTGCATGAGTTTACGGACATCCCTGATTGGCTTGTAGAGCCATAATTAATGTGAAAGCACTAAGTACCTCCCATCCCTCCCCTTCTTAGAGAGCTCGGAAGTCCGAATGTCAGTGTTTTATACTGTATGTTTACTGGTACACGCCTATGGTTGATGTACACATGCACATGGGGTGCTGTATCCATACAACTGACTTGTAGAACTTTACACAGATAGGAGTCCAGGAGAAAAAAAAAACCCTGCATTCCACATTCAGTGCAGACATGTATAGGAAAATAGACAAATAGATAAAATAAAGAAAAAAAGATTTGTAGCAAAACACTGCCTCTTCCACAGACATCAATGTGAAATTTAATGTGGTTAATGGCTAAAGAATATTCTCCAACATCTCTCCAACAGAAAAATATATAAAGCTTTTGTTGATCTGTTGTTTTCTGTGTGTTTTATTTAGTTTTTCTGGACATTTGTTTTCCCACTGTCCATAATCTCTTAAGTATTTCACACATATGATTTAATATAGCTTATTCAAGGTAAACAGATGTTTCAGTGAAAAGCAAACGCAAAAATTCCATTAAGATATTTTATGTAGACAGCCTCTAGTGCAAAGCAATGTCTTCATTGTGATAATGACCTGCACAGATGGAGAAAGTCTAGGTTCTGGAAGCTGTCCCCCGCATTGTGCTCTACTATGAAGATGCTCAGCCAAATCCACAAACACATGGAAGATAGGAACACAAAGCACGAGTCAGGTTCCATCATCTGCAATCTGATATCACCTCCAACCGCAGTTCACTCCCCTTTCCACACACTACTATGCTAATGTCAAAATAAACCTCTTGAGATTTAAGAGCTGCCAGGGTTTTGGGAGTGATCTCCAGACTCAGATGATACATAGTTGTATATTGACATAACTAAACTGATGACTGGGTGTGTTGGTCAGATTAAGAGGCTATACACTAATTAAAGTACAACATCTCAATGAGACGGAAAGGAGTGTTAAGGGCACACAAAGTTTTAATGGTGACTAAATGTTAGGTCAAACTACAAACAGGATGCTATTAGTTATTATAAGATGATGACAACATAGTACGCTAACCAAGTGCCAACCAAAAAACAAATAAGTCAGTCGGGTATGAAGGAGTTGACACAAAGCAAAATTATTTATTATTTATTTTCTCTGTTATTTCTGAGCAATATGCTCATACTATTAATGGGGCAATAAGTAAAAGATCAAATGAAAAAAAAAATGCCATTCGATCAATTTTTTTTTTTTTTGCTTTTTCATCAAGAAATGGAAATCAGTTCAACTTAGGGTACATCTGGGTGATATTTTTTGGCACTTCGTGCTGCACTTGAATTATACTTTCTTGAGTTTTAAAGCATTTGGCTGAATGTATGCAGTTAAGATTCTTTTGCAGAATGAAGAATTCATCCAACTGTTGCAGACAGCAGTGCAATCATAAATAAAGGTAAAGTGAGACAGTTCCAGTGGCAGCTATCTTTGTCCATGCCACCCTGATGATGAGTTGGTAAGCTTCGGATAATGATCAGTTCCTTGTTTTCTCCACACTTTCCTCCTCCCAGCTCTGTGGTACTGGCCTGTCTTCATCTCATCAGTCCATGTGACTTCATAGCAAACTGTAACCTGACCTTGATCTGTGCTTGAGGTCCACCAGAGGCTTCTATCTTGTGGTGAACCTTCTTAGGTCATGCTGGTATACTCTCTCTCTTTATAGCCCTTACACATCCATGCCTATATTCTGAATATGGTTCTTGCTCTGTTGTCTCTAACACAGTAAATGTTTGGGCTACATCTGTAATTGCCCTATTTTTTATCCAAGTCTGCTTTACTTGCCTTGACACATGTACAGTATGATCCTTTAGACACCTTACCTTGGGACACTCAATTGAGATGGCCAACTGATCAATTACTTATAAAAACCCTATCCAAACACTCACCTTGACAAATATACAATTAAATTTTACTAAAACGGCTCTTCATCCCTTTTCCCTGTGCGCCTAACTGTAAGAGTGTGAGCAGTTTTATGGTCCCCCTTGACAGACCGCTAGAATTCAATGTGTGGAGGTCTGCAGGATCATCCAAGCTTAAAGGAGCCCAAGCACATTCCATAGATTCCTTTAGACATAAAAAAAAAAATTATAATAGTACCGTAATTACAATATTGTGGGACAGAACTCAAACCTTAGTAGACAGCAACACTTGACTGACAATCAGGTCAAGATCCAGTTTAAAGATTTATTTTGCTTTCTATACTACCGCTCTGATGTAGAAAATGAAGTTTAAAAAATACCCCGGATCATGAATTGCATAGTTGGACTTTACACAAGGAATGCTTCGGCCCATCTACCAAACACTTTGCTGTTATTTTTGTCACTGAATGCATCTTAATCTTTTCATCAATGCAATGTTTTATTCTGAAACGTTGAGGAAAAAAAGAAGGGAAAAAAAAACACACACACACACACACACACACACACACACACACACACACACACACACACACCTTAATTTGAATCTAAATCTGGGCAATGTTAGTTTGCGTTGGACAGAACCACAAAACGTTTAGCAATGACTGTTATGTGACGTGTGTGTGTGTGTGCGTGTGTGTGTGTGCGTGTGTGCGCTTTGAGACATAAGATAGCAATTGCTCTATTAAAGCTTACTTATAGACTAGCTGTAGAATCACATTGCAACCTATCCACACAACTGTCAAATCTATCGCTAAGTTTGTTGAATTATGCCTCATCTTCAGTAGGTCCTGCCAGAATCATACAGCTCACAGCCCGAGTTAGACCAGGGAGGGATATATAGATTCTAGAAACTGATGAAAGTTTTAGCTCTTTAGAGATCATATGTCTGAAACATCCATCTTCCTTACTGTGACTGAAATTACTCTCCAACTGTATGTTGATTGATCACAACCAACGCTTCAGACACTTACTCTACAGGAACATATGCTGAACATTTTGAGCAGGATTTGTCTTTCCATTGCTTAACACTTCATATTTGCATCTGGTCTGTGCACAGGGTCTTATGAAGCGTGCAACGTTTACTGCAAGGGAACCATTAGCAGCCAGTGCTGTAAGTCAATAGCTTATTTACTTCTGGCCTCTTGACACCAAGTTACTCACTTCAATGACAGTCTGACCCAAGCAATGCTGGATGATGAATACCCAGAGGATGTTTTTTCTTTCATTTGACTCCTGCTCACACACTTTCTTTTTCTGTCTCTTTGCTCACATACATACAATTCTAGTTGCCTATGATTTTATTAAAAGACTAGAGTTAAGTACCCATCACTGACAAGAAGAGTTTGTAGAAATAGTTAATAGGTTAAAGCTAAAAATAAGTTCATCAGCTTTAATGTAATCAGTGATATTATTTCAGGTTAAAATATGATATTGAAATTAAATTCAAGTACTGCAAAAGTTTTATTAAATTCTGTCCAGCCAGTTTTGCATAATTATGTGACATAATCTGGCTGAAAAAACATGCAGACAGAAAATTTTGTGAGACTGGTTTTGGGTTCTCCAATTTATTAAACAAAAATATAATTGAAAGAGCAAGTTCTGACCAATGTACAGACAAAACAGTTCTTTTAATTACAGTGGAACCTTGGATTACGAGCATAATTCCTTCCAGAAGTGGGCTCATATTCCAAAACACTCAGAAACCAAATAAAAGTTTCCCATGAGAAATGATGAAAACTCAAATAATTCGTTCCATAGCCCAAAAAAATTAATACATAAAAATAATTTATACCATGTATAAAGTAAAAATAAAAATTAACCTGCACTTTACCTTTAAAAAAGTTAAAATAAATCCAGACAGATAAGTGTTTCCGTTTGTGTGCGCAGGCGGCGTGTATGTGTGGAATTAGCCTCTTCCTTCGCCTCGTCTAACACAGTAAAACTGCTCCTCCCTCCCCCCAATTCGCTTTTTAAGTTTGACAACAAACACACACACATACACACAACAGAAACACTGATTTAACGGACTGTATAAATGACACTCGCGTGAGCGCATACTAACAGAATCACTGCTGTAACGTAAAAAAAAACAATAAACAAACAAATGAATCAGCACTTTATTTTTGAAAAGAATCGCAAGAGAGCGGAGTTTTCTGGGTAAAGCAAAGAGTGTGTTTCTGTATGTGCGTGTGAAGCAGGGGAGCGGGTTGTAAAGGCGAGCGAGTGTGTTGGTGTCAAATTACGCACGCACGCACACACATAGGAGACACGCTGAAACGGAGAGGGGGGATGATGATTATATCAGTAAGAGACGAGCACTAAGAGCCAGCAGGGGAGACGATTACCCACAATTTCGCAGCGCAAGAGAGAGAAAAACCATTGGCTTAGTTGTGATCATGTGACGCTCGGTGTCAAAACAAGAGCGCATGCGAGATACATGATACTCGGCACTCGTAAACCAAGACTTGCTCGGTTTTTCCAAGTAAAAATTTATTTAAAATCTTTGCTCATCTTGCGGAACACTCAAACTGCGTTACTCGCAATCCAAGGTTCCACTGTATATAGATGCTAGATGCAGGGAGTTCTAAACATACAACAGTACTTCTATTTGGTGGTGTTGCAATGGAAGTAGAGCTCTAAAAAGCAGGGATTAGGGTGTGGTTTAATAAACATTTTTAAACTCCAAATTTTTAGTACTCCACATTTTTATGATTTACAGCATAATGTAAATTGACATTGGATGCTCCGAATAATCGGTTGATAATCGTATAATTTTTACACATGTAAATCATGTAATTGGTTGTCTCTCAACTGGCCGACGCAACAGTCACGTCAATATTATGTCGTCAGTTTGGGAATATTACGTCTTTTTAAAAAACTTAAAACTCAAATTCGCAGCATGCAAACATATCCATCCATCCATCCACCCACCCACCCACCCACCCACCCACCCACACACACATACATATATATATATATATATATATATACACACACATATATATACATACATATATATACACACACCTACACAAACATGGGGGAAACATCTGTCAAAAGCTAACACAACAAACCTTATTCAGCAGTTTAGATAGAGTGTAAATAATTTGAGCATTAAAACTACTCCACAAGGACAGCAGCTAAATCTTCTAAGTCGACCCTCACTCAAACATCCACAACAGAGGCCCTCAGAAAACGAGCGTTATGCTGCAGAGAATAAAAGGCTAAAACCTTTATCACAAAAATAATAATTAAGAGAGAAAGAATGAGCAGTTGCCAGCACTGGCTGAGGCAGTCTGGGTTTACCTTACCTCTCCCTGCTTGGGCTGACTGTGAGAGAGGAAGAGTGTCTCTTAAAAATGCAAAAATTATAAAGAAATGCCGGCCATCGCTGCTTACTAATGACTCGCCATGATTGGCTTGCCAAATATAAAGTGTGTTTATTTAAAAATGTTCGGTGCAGAATTTCAATTTCTTAAACTTATAATACTTTCTCAGATCTTAATTATATATGGCATTGCTGTTTAAAATGGGTTTTATAGCTATAAAGGGCAAATTAACATTCTTACAACAATCAAAAGAAATGGCGGATCCCAATAACCCCAAAACACCTGTGATCAGCGATCTGTATCAGCATCCGATGATTCTGATTCACAGTGATCAGCCCCTTTTTTCCCTCCTCAAAGTGTCTCATGGTTTCTGTAGATCCATGTATACAGTATATAAACATGGAGCCCAGTTTTAACCGTAATGGGCTTGAACGTGCTGTTTTAAATGTGCACTGACCGGCACTGGAGAACAAACAGCATTTTAAATCACTTTAACCATTATCATTAAATTATTTGTTCCATTTTACATTTGCCACTTTACTGAGGCATTTAAGTATTTTTTCCTGTTGGCGAACATTTTTGATGGAAATGCTGGCATTATTTTATCCATTATATATCCATTATTTTCTGAGGTATTTCTGTTTTTTAGGGGAGATTTTTCCCTGATTTTCTCCCTAATTTAGTCGTGTCCAATTTCTCCCCGTCACTAGGGGGCTCCCACAACTACCACTCAGCCGGGAGGGCGAAGACTATCGCGCGTTTCCGAACCACGTGATGCCAGCCGACCCCATCTTTTCGAACTGCTCGCTCACACACCATTGGGGGCGGCGTAACACACTCGGAGGTGTGAGAGAGCCCCTCTGAGAGAGCACGGCCAATCAGCACTCTCTAGACTACAAGAGGTTACAGCATCACCCGGGAATCAAACTTGCAACCTCCGGATGATGGGGCGATATGAAGGCTACGGATGTTAACTATAAAGATGCCCAAGGTTAGCCAAGTCAAATTTACTGAATTGTGCAGCAAATGGTTCAAAACATTTTACATTTACCTTGCTAAAAACAACCCTTTTATTATTTATTTTTTATTAAGGCATGTATTTAACGTGAAAATCACTTTCAGGGGGTCAGTTAAGAACTGGTACAGCGGTTTCCTTACACAGTGGAAGTAGGTTAACTGGCGTTTCCAAATTGCTGATAGCACAAGAATGTGCGCTTGTGTATCCTGCAATAAATTGGCTCCCTGTCCAGGGTGTACCCCAAGGGGTAGGCTCTAGCCCTCCCACATCCCTGTAGAGGATAAAGAGTGAATTTAAAGAAAAAGACTGAATAAGTGGCACAAATGTCTACTGATTCTTCCGCCACTTTTATTTTGAGGATAAAAGATCACTCTTTTTGCATATTTTAAGCAGCATACCTGAAATAGAGGAATTTTTATGCAAAATGCATTAACGTTGACTTGACTGCTCTTTTTCAACGATGAAACACTGATCCCACTGGTGTACTTATCTGCATAGTAGGTGACTGTCTCAATGTGTCCTATTTAGGAATGTTTCAACAACAAACCAGACTGGCTCAAAACGATTTAAGAAATATAGAGTGTGAGGGAGGAACAGGTCAACTAGAATTACTTTAGAAATAGTGGGAGGAAAGGGAATGAAGCACAGCAGAAGGTCATTGTAAATGGTCGGCAGGGTTAATGAGGGGTTAATGTCCTCTGTGCCCTGCTCCACTTTGCCAGAGGCAGTGGTGGCTTCCCCTTTACTGCTCACTGGGCTACAGGGCTGTGATTAGACCAGGCCGCTTGCACAAGGGGAATGTCATGTTTACAGCCATTCCCACACACACCCAACATAATGAGAGTCACTCTCTGCCTACGCTTGCCACAGTACTATGCCAGGAGAGGCGGCAGACGCTCACTGGCTCAGTGTGTATACGTGTACACACACACACACACACACACACAAACACAAACACACACGTTAACTCGAAAACCACAGTCTGAACAGCACCAGGTCAGAACAAGGACAATGCTTTGTTCATGGCTTAAGACAAAACATACCTGAACTGCTCATAATGTTTCTGGTGAAGTTTCAAAAGGAGCTCTGATGACATAAGAAGGTTTGTAATAAGCCTCAATGCACTACACAGCCCTAACTTGCTTATCACCATCATCCTGATCTTGACCAGAGCTGCAGGGCCTCATTCACAGCACCATTCATCAAAACCATGACAGTAAGCGAATGCTGAAAAATCCTGCCGCCTGAGCCGCATTGGCCACAGAACATTGTCCGTGAGTGGGCTGTGTGTCTTTAATTGAAGAGCCACCGCATGGTCATAACTCACACGGCACTATATGATCTCCATGACAAATACAGTCCTGGTGCAGCCCAAAGTACTAATGCAGCCTTTTCAAGTGGGAGGGCTGGCTTAGCGCTTAGAGTGAAAGGATGAAAAAAAAAATTTCAAAGGAAAAAATACATAGGCTTGCTCTCACTACCATGCATACATACACAAACATACCCAAACACACATTTTCCGCGCTGGGCCAGGAGTTAGACCTAGATGCAAAGAAGCCTGCTTGAGAGAGTTGTTTTCTGACAGAAACTATTCCAAACATCCCATAGCGTCCCACTGATGTCAGTTCAAGGCAATTAAAGGCTGACATGCCCTACCTTTAGCAACACCACCACATCGCAACCCACCATTTTAAAGACAAGGGAAGCAATGGAAGCCTTTAAACATACACTATAAAGCATTTCCTTTCCATGGAAGGAGCAGCAATGGGCAGTTTCCATGCTTGCTTTTCTAACCCTAGAGTCAGGCCACAATGGTATTCAGATACTATTTCAAGAAAAAAAATGGAATAGTGGAATATTTCAAGATGTAGTCAGTGATTTTTAAGTCTGAACACTTTTGGAATATTTAGCAAAGCTAAATTTTTTTTTGTTACATTTTGGCAGCTTCAAGAAAGTTTCTGCTCCGAGGAAACACTCCAGTCTCTGGTGAGTCTCTCCGGACTCTCTATGCTAGTCAACTATTTTATTTGTTAGTCGACGCTGCAATGAGCTGCCGGCAAGACATCATTATCCAATCCCATCCAGCTGGTCAAAGATGGTCTGATGATTCCTGCATTCCACCTTAAAACAGTGCAGAATCTGTTGAATATGGTGGCAGATCCACAATTAATCATTAAACTGTAAGAAGAGTCTGATCTGTTCTGTATGCCCTTTTCTCATTTGAGAAATTGTGATTTCAGTTGAGCTGCCAGATTACCCACACTGCAAATTTTATGAATGGCTCATCCTTAAATAGTGCAACATTAATGAAAAGTGTCTTTATACTACACAGTATTTTATATATATATATATATATATATATAATTTTTTTAAGAAACACAAACGGAAAAATGTAGCTCATGTGGCTGTTAATTAAAGTAAGGTTTAAACACATTGACTTTATAGGAACTATGGGACAGATGACTGTTATTGAATTGCTGATTTAAAATTACCTTCAAGCAGTGAATGTGCATTTAACAGGTTATAAGAAAGTCAACCTAATTCTAGCTACCACCAATGAATTCAGCACATTCAGAAGGAAAAAAAGAATACGTTTTTTTTTTTAATGGGTGTTTTTTTCTGAAATTTTCTTTAAGTGACTTACAGCATTCTGGAATAAATCGGCTAACAACTGGATCTGCTTTGTTTTTTTAGAGCAAAAAAGGCCAGTATAAGAGAAGTATCAAACACACACAAAATCTGAAATGTTCGTTCCTTGCTTTGCGCACTCCTCAGATGCTACCTCCAGAAGGTCTGGATGGTCGCCATCTAGGTTACTTTTAGCTCTGGGTTCTGATGCATGACCCGGAGCATGGTTCAGTCAGCCCATGATTACACCAGTGCACGTCCAAGACAGCAAGAGGAACACAGGACACACTTTATTCACCATAGCTAAAATGGAGCCTGTCTTCAGCTGTCGCCTCTCCAAAATGACACAAACATCCCCCCATGCATAAAGCACATACAGCTTGGGGTTAAACTTGTAATAAATCACTAATGGATCACGTCACTGCAAAAATAATAGACTCCAGGCTTTGCAGAGGGACCCTGCTATCTGCCTCAATGGTGACCTCGATGATCTCAATCTGTCCAGAGCATTGTCCAAAACTTCAACCGCCGTGAATGGAAAACAGCAAAAGAAGCAGTTCATTTACTCCATAGCCACACAATAGTGTCCAGATTTTGAATGACACTCTCAGACATGTGCGCATACACACGAACAAATTTGATATGAAGCCCTTCTAATGACATTGATTTATGTTGTTCTGGTCTTATTGGCTCTAATAACAGCTTATGGCTTAAGAGAAGAATGGCTCCCAAGACACGGCTCGATCGGTGAGCGTGTGTGTGCATTTTAAATGTGCACATGTTGGAGTAACGGAGACCAATAAATCTTATAATTGAGTAGCACACGATAGGTGGGCACAGAAGTCAGTGACGCCTTGAAGAAAACAATGAAATTTGCAAAAATAAGTAACCACTTCTCTCTTTTATGAGTCTGTGTGAACCATCTGCTTACTTCCAACTGGTGACACGGAGACACAGAGAAAAATTTTAGAAATCTCACGAGTGCTGAACAGAGGAATGCAAGCGCTGGCTGAAAGCTGCGGGAGTGAATGGAAAAGCAGATCTGATGGGAGGAATGAAGGAGGAAGGGAGAAAAAGGGAGATTTGAGAGTAAGTGCACAGAAGCCAGAAGTGACAAATGAGGAACAAAATATGAAGGAAATAATTATTATTATTTTTAATTCCTATGATTACTTTAAAAATAAACAAATCGCAATCAGGCGCTTTGAAAAAACAGCTAGGTACTTCACAAAGCAAGAACAGTTTAAAATATAAAAGAAATTAAAATAATAAGAGAAAAAAAAATAGAGACATTAAATAAAGCAAATGCCTATTAAGTAATTGCATTTGTAGATTGTTAATAGCTCATTTACCTTACTGTCATTCAGTATGGAGATGAGTAACTAAAAGCTAACTACTCAGCAATTAAACTTTTAATCTAGTTAAATCAAATCATAGTCTGTGATTAATTACAATTTTAATTTTGAAAACACTTTACTCAAGTGTACTTAAAAAAAAATAATGCAATGCATGACCAACTGGTTAGAGGACACAGACTAATGCAGTTTAATAATATCTCAAACATCAACACTTAATGTTTAAATTAAGATCTTTCGAATGGGACCAGCACTGAAAGCAGTGGCTGGTTATCGGACCGACAGCAGGGCTCAAACTTAGAGCCTCAGACCAGAAAAATCAACAACCTAGAGCTTCAGCCACCTGAGCCACCACTCCCTCATCATACATTTAATACATTTATTCTAGTAAAAATTATTCCCCTTTAAGGTAGCCCAAGCACACAACCTTGATTTCATCCAAACTTCCACCTAGAATTTATAATTCATTTATAATTAAACACCTGATGATGTTTCCTCAGTCATCTTATTATCCGTGTTAAATGTGCCATTACAACACAGCTGGGTAACCGCACTGAGATTAAAGGAAGCCATTAGGGTCCAACTTATAATTATAAATTAATATAATATAATAATATGGTAATATAATTTTCGTTAATATTGATAACCCTAAAAGGTACACACACACACACACACACACACACACCTTATATACATACACACACATCTTTATATACATAGTGCCTTGCTAAAGTATTCATACCCCCTAAAATTTTCCACATCGTCACGTTAGACACATGTAAATGCATTTATTGGGATTTTGTATGTGATAGACCAACACAAAGCTGCAAAAAAAAAAGAGGTGGAAATGTTTTTTGAGAAGGAGCTTTTCAAAAAGTTCTGAAAAGTTGCAGGTAGACAATTAAATGCTTTAAGAACTGATGTCCACTGTTGTAATTCCTTATTGTGTGTCATTAAGTCCTTATTTTGAGGACTGTGGCAGTGTAAATGGTATAAAATTAGTAAGATCGCAATTTGTTAAGCCAGAAAAGAGCACATGGTGATCCTGTCATATTGTCACAAAAGGAAGAAGGTTTTATCATCATTAGCAGTGAGAAGCGTATAAAAGTACAGAGAGTACAGGATTTATTCCTGGCTGTATTTTTAACCAGATGTCTACAGATGCGCTTAATATATACAGAAATAGTTATATTCAATAGTGTATACATGCACCTTGATTTCTAAATTCCGAAACTAGAGCATATCGTAATATTCACCAAAAGGACCAGTGAATTATATTAAAAGGTATTTGTGTACAATACATGTGGTACATAACATTGCTTGTTTGGGAGCTTATAATTGACCTATTGTGAAGTCACACTGTCTGCTTTTTTAATGTAGCAAGGAAACCTTTTGAACAAACAAAAAAACCCACAAGCCTCCTAGGGTTCATTAAGCAGGTCTTAGTTGGGATGTAGAATTTTGTGTGAACCACATTTAACAACGTATTTAAAAAACACACACACATTTACTGTAGTATTTTCAGGCCATGTTTCAGGTTACTTCTCACACAAGAGGGGAGCTGATGCCTGGATTAACCACTAAAAAAAACATGAGTAATGTTCCATTGAGATAACCACCAAAACAATGTCACAATATGAGGAATGACAGAGTTATGACATTCTGACCAAGAGGCATGTACTGTTCAGTACGCAATCCAAAGACATCCACATTAATAAACTAATTATATGCATGAGTTTCAATAATAAAACATGGGAAGGAAAAAATATATCAATCCACCAGCCTTTAATTTTTGACATTTTCTTCTGATGTTTCCAGCAACTACACAAAGCTACTCACCAAATATTATAAAGACTCATGTCTCTGCTGTAGATGCAGACTTAAACCTAACTCTCCCTTCTTTCCTACATCTATTTTAAATGAACATGACAGATAATACTAAAAAAGCCTAACATTACAGTTGGAAGACAAAAAAAAAAATCTGCGATTATCTGGATTTCCACACTACCCACATATTGGTTGACCAATATAATTATCAAATATTAAGGGCAGCTTTGCTGCAAATGTCTACATCCATGATCTAACAACTTTTACAGATATTTTTATAGATTGTATAGCTAGAGATATCTTGTGCATTGCAAACACTTTATTATTTATACTGCTAGATAGCAGACAAATGCAATACTGATTAATCAATAAAACATTACTTTATTAGCCGTTATAGGAAAATCAGGGTTATAGGAAAATCAGAACTTGAGGCTTCCGCATAGTTGCTACAGAGTGTTTATGGAGGCAGGCATTCGACCACGCAACAGATCCTGAGTCATATAAATAACTGCTCCACACCATACCACTGGCCAGTGCCAAAAATCAACAAAAACAGCATAAGCTTCTATTTAACTATAGTTAGACACATGAGAGCGATAAAAATGGTCTTGCTGTGAAGTTTGATTAAGTAAAAAAAGTTTTTAAAAAAATGCAAGACATAAAACATGCCATTTATTAATGTCACATGCATTACCAACTCAGTTTGAACGGAGAGCCATTATATTGTAGATCAGGAAATCAGTCTGGATATTCCTAATACCTAATCACCATTTGAGCATTTCCTCATGTCGAACAATTCAACAGAATACGACAGGAGTCGGCATAAAAGACCTGCATGGGTGGGCTATAAATAAGCAGGATAACTAGAAAATCCTGAAGCTGCTGAAGTTAAAGTCAGATTTGTTTGCTTAGAGTAAAATATATGTACCTATAATCAGACCAATAAAATGCTTGAATAAACCAAATCCAAAACAGAAAGGCAAGCTAATGGATATTAACTGACACAACTTACCAAAAGCATCAAAGCTTATGTTAAACTATGAATTAGTAATTAAAGTAAGCCATTTTTCTGTGTTGATCGGTTTTGGTAGATCAACGCTGATAAACACATGAATGATCAAACAGCATCAGATTAGATTTAATTTAATAAACATTCAGAGCTGGTGGCTTTCGGGCAGTGAGTGAAAGTGAAGTTAAAGAAGACAGATTTATCATATAAACAAAAGACACAACCTGGTTTAAAGCTGTTTCAATATAATTCCACATGACCTTCCCAAGACATAAACTGAATATGAAATGTGCACTATATGCAGCCGAAAATACTTCAAATAAGAAATATGATCTTTTCTGTTAAGTCTGACGCTGGGAAAACAAGCACAGACTGACACACACCAGGGGAGCCGGGGAGCCTGAGCCATCCTCAGAACCTATGAGAATTACGTTTCGGCCTTGCATATAATACGAGTTTATTTGTTTCATAAACTCCTAAAAAGATGATAACATACTCATATGTTATGGATGCCATGCCTTCATTACTTAGTGAAATTAAGTAACAAGTAAAACAGTTTTGTTGTATAAGCTCTGAAAAATTATACACCAATTTAAAGCTAAAAATTCATCATCTCAGTCAACTGTCACAACACCATCGTTAAGCATACGGTCATATTAGTCTTAATGATCACCTATGGAAATTGCTGCCTTTTTTTCCCCCAGAGTAATCTTGACATCATTATTGCCGTGCTGCACTTTGAAGTAGATCAAAATCATAAAACTGAATATATTAATTGGTCTACTTTGCCGCTAATCATTTGTTTTCTCCGTAATCTTATTTGGTTTGCTGATAAGTGTACTGCAGATATAAGGATATTACATAAGCAAACAGTTATTACACAAAAAAAAAGTTGATGCTGTTGCAGTGTGGTGTGGCAAAAGTCTACTGCATAATAGGGAAACCTTGGCGAATAATCAGTTTCCATTCTGTCCAGCCAGAGCTCAGCTTATATAAAGCTTAAAGCACATCTAATACCAAGGGAAAGGATAGAAAGACGCTTCCCATAAAATTATATAACAGATGGTTTTGTGTGAATTGTCACTACCCACGTGAAATAGGACTTCTATTTAATTTGGGTTTTTACTCACTCCCCCCATGCAAGAACTCCAAGCCTGTCATTAACGCATAACCCTGCCTTTTAATACAGTTTCATATTACTGCCACCTGGCTTCCTGTCAAATAAACAGGTCTGAACTCAGACCTCTTTCAAATAATATGTGCATCACAGTGCATGGACATTTAGTAAATGAGGCAGAGAAGTTGATAAGGCAAGCTTTGTGTAAACGGTGCAAGGAAGGCTAAGTGGTTCTGGCACTTGATCATCTGTCTCTATTCCTAGAATCACAACTCCGGGGGACATAAACACACATACACATACCATTCATCCCTACTCGGTATTCCACTCTTCTCCTCGATGCATCCATCATATCTGAAGTGGAGAAGCCACAAATGACACATACCAGAGAATGTTCCAAAGTGAGGTTTTAAATGATGTGTCTCTTCATTATCTAACAATCCCACAGAATGATTTGCATTAATACGCACAATAATCAGCTTGAGTTTTCACTGCTTACCCTCTAAAACTTTAAGGACCCCACAAGTGTATACATACTGTATAGAAAATCATTTAAAAACTATTTATTGGTTAATTTAACAGGAAACAGTAAAGGGGCGTGGAGGGGGGTGGGGGTTAAACAAAAAGGATGATTTAAGACCATCAATAAGAAAAAATACCCAGAACAGAAATAAAATTAAGTGTAGCAATTTCAAATCACCCCATGCACTGAGGTTTCTGCAACAATTCAGCAACACTTTACAATGTATTGCAAACTTTTAACAGTCAACAGAGACGCACGACTTTATTCATCTTGATCAGGTTAGCCAGGCAAAGAGAGTACTGGAAGAGCTACTTTACTGGTGTGCTTTACAAAAAAATAGAGCAGGCTAAGGATGGAAACCAGACACTCACTGTAGCGGGACCAGAGTTCTTCCAAGTCTTTCTGCCAGCTGGCTTTTATACTCTACCTCAAGCATCACTCCCCCCCCCCACACCACACCACCCACACCCACCCACACACCCAACTAATGGACAGACAGTTACAATGCATCAAAAAACCTGGACTGAAGATTCCATCACAAAGATATTTAATGAAAATACTATCATATGTTACACACTCGCACACTCATTTACCTCCTATACCATTTATGCTGTGTCGCAGAGGCCTGGAGTCTATCCCAGGAGACATGGGACACAAGGCGCCATTCACCCTGGACAGGGTGCCAATTCATAGCAGGGCGTGCACGCACAACACGCACACAAGACATACACACAATACACACAGCATTTGCGATAAGATGCCAAATAGTCTAATCTGCATGTCTTTGGACTGTGGGAGGAAACCAGAGTACCCGGAGGAAACCCACCAAGCACGGGGAGAACATGCAATCACCATGCACACAGATCCAAGGTGGGACTCTAACCCTCAAACCTTTAGGCGAGGCAACAATGCTAACCACTGTGCCAACATGCCACCTATTATGACCACTCATTATCTCGGGTGGCATGAATAACATTGATTATCTTGTTACAACAGCACCTCAAAGTCTTTTGAATGTATTAGGCAGCAAGGGAAATCAGTGTCCATGAAGTTAATGTTGGAAGCAGAAAAAGAAAATGAGCAAGTGAAAGGATTTGTATGACACTGACAAGGCTGAAGTGGCGCAGCGGTAAAACTGTGATGGCCAGACAACTGGGTCAGAGCAAATACAAAACCGCAGCTCTTGTGGGATGTTCCCTGTCTGCGTTGGTCAAGACCTATCAAAAATGGTCCAAGGAAGGAACATTTCTGAACCCACAAAAGGGTCATTGGCAGCCAAGGTCATTGGTGCACGTGGAAGAGAAGGTTGGCGCGTGTAGTACAATGTAACAGAAGCACTACTGTAGCTCGGATTGCTGAGAATGTTAATGCTGGTTCTGACAAAAAGGTGTCAGAAAACACAATGAATTGCAATGTGTGGCTTCTTACCTGCAGACCAGTCAGGGTGTCCATGCTGACCCATGTTCACCATCACATGAACATCAGAACTAGACTAAATAGCAATGGAAAAAGGTGACCTACACTGAAAATCACGTTTTCTTTTACAATAAAATTAAGATGCAATTATTTACATTTGTACAGTAAATTTTACTTTTCCATAGCCCAGTTAGGCACCTGGGATCTAAACACAGGGTTAGACAAGAAATAGTACCTTGGAGCGGATAGGGGTATGGGCCTTCAAGGGCTCAACAGTGGCAGTTTGCAAGTACTGGGACTTGAAAGCGGGCTTCACAAAAGTAACCCAGAGTCTTAACCAACTGAGCCCAAAATCCTATGGATGGCTAGGTGCATCAGTTACCTGGGAATGAGATGGCCTCAGGATGCACTATGGGAAAATGCCAAACTGCAACAGGCAATGTGACACTTTGAGCAATACTCTATTGGGTAACTTTGGGTCCTGCCCTTCATGTGGATGTTACTTTGATACATAGTTTTCACTGAAGTACACCCCTTCATGGGAATAGAATTCCCTGATGGCAGTGACCTCTATCAGCAGGATAATGAACCCTGACATGGTTCAAAAATGGGTCAAGAATCATTTAGGAAACACCTCATTGTCTGAAATTCAAAGCAAATGAGCATCTGTGGGATATGTTGAAAAAAAATAAAGGTCAAGTCCATGAAGGCAACTTGCAACTTACAGTACTTAAATGACTTAATAGTGATGTGGTGGCAGATGCCACAGTAAACCTAGTGACCTAGATCAGAGACCTAATGGCATCCATGGCTCAATGGGTTAGGGATGACTTGGCGCCAAAAAGTGTGTGTGTGTGTGTGTGTGTGTACATACAAAGTGTGTGCAAATGTGTGCTATTTAAATGATGGTCAATTGGTACTAAGGGCTCAAAGTGTGCCAAGAAATTATCCCCCACACCATTACATCACCAGCATGAACCATTTATACAAACCAAAATGAAGCATGGCCATGCATTCTTGAGGTTTCTGACAAATTCTGACCCCACCATCCAAATTTTGCAACAGAACTCAAGACTAATCAGAAGAGGCAATGTTGTGCCAATCTTCTGTTGTTCAATTTTTGTGAGCCCATGCAAACTCTATCCTCAGTTTCCTGTTCTTAGCTGGCAAGAATAGCCGCTGGTCTTTTGCTGCTGTAACCCGCCTGTTGCAAGTTTCGATGTGTTGTGTGTTTAAAGATTGTATTACCAGTTGTAACAAGATGTTATTTGAGATGTTATTTGTATAAAAATATTTATCAATTTACAAAGTGAGAGAACAAAAAAAAATCCAAATCAAATCAATATTTGATATGACTACCCTTTGGCTCGATACCAGTATCAATTTAATCTTTCGAAAAGATCAGGTATTTTGTAGGTTCAGAATCAGGTGCATTAACCACTTATGCCAAGCAGGTGCTAATGATAATCAGTTTCATATGCAAGGTGAAAGTCATTCATTTAAACAAACAGCTGTGTAGGAACAGGGTGAGGAACAGGGTGAGGAACAGTCTAACTCTGAAACCAGTAAGACTCGGGTACACCCATCTACTATCCGGAAAAGACTTCATGGAAGAATTTCGGTCCAAAAGCCATACCTCCGACATGGAGACCAGGCAAAATGACTCAACTATGTACAAAAACAAAATCTGAGGTGCAGAAAAATGGCAGCAGGTGCTCTGAAGAAACATGACTTGAGGCAGCTTACATTCACAGAGAATCTCTGGTAATTCATTCAAGATTGTTGGAAAGCAATTCCAGGTGTCTACCTCATGAGGCTGATTGAGAGAATGCCACGAGTGTGCAAAGCAGTCATTAAAGAAAAGGATGGCTATTTTGAAAAATCAAAAAAATTAAATATATTCTGTTATTTAATTTATTTAGTTGACTACATGATTCCATATTTAGTCTGTCATCATTTGTATGTATTCAGTATTAATATACACAGTTGAAAACAATACAAAATGAAAGTAAAAAACAATTGAATAGTGTGTGTCCGAGTGTTTTTGACAAAAGTTTGTGTCCAAACATGTTGGTGGTATAAACATAATGATTCCATTCAAAGCTGTCTGCTTCTCTATTTAGCGAAATGGTAAAAGCACTTCAGAATAAAATTTTGAATGGCATATCGTTCCAAGACTACACAAAACAATGCAGACATATTTACAGGCCAAAGGCAAAACAACACCAAGCCAACATTCAACCACATGAGACCTCACATCTCCATACTGCATCCAGAGAAGACATTGAAGGAGGTTAACACTTGGTCATATATGGATATTTCAACAAGATAATAACAACAATTAAACATCCAAATAAGCATGATGGTTGTGGGAACACAAAATCAAGGTTTTGCAATGACAGTCTATAGATTTGATTCCTGAAAACCTGTGGTCTGAACTGAAGAGAGCAGTCCACATGTGCTAAGCTAAGAATAAAAACAAGCTGGAAATGCTTTGCAAGGAAAGAAGTCCAAATATCCCACTACAACTCTTGTCTAACATTACAGGAAGAGGAACAATCCGGTTATTATTTCCAATGATGGGAATGAAAAGAAAAATCCTCCCTGCAGAGCTATTAAATAATATGACATTCACTACAATAAAACTGCTATGGGGAATAAATAAATTCATTCATTCATTGATCCTGGCATTTGTTCTGATCCAGTTGGATCCAGAACCAAATGGTAGTAACACTAGTTCCAAGGCAAGGAAATTTAACCAGATGGCGGGCCCTGCACCCTGCACACTTAAATTAGCACCTAAGGGCAATTTAGCATAAGCAAAATGTTTTGAACAGTGGGAAACTCAGACAACCCAAATGAAACCCATGCAATACCATGAGCACTACCATGTTGCCTGCAGTCAGCAGTGAATGAAATAAATAAGGAAATAACATTATAAAAGGAAAAACATATTTCAACATCATGCCATCTATCCTGCTGGTCTGGCAGGAAAAAAACTGGCCATTTTGTTTATCCTTTAAATGAATGACTATTATATTTACAAAGCAGTTACAGACACCAAAAATGGAAAGTTTTTCTCAGCTTTACTGCAATTTCAGCTGACTCCTTTAGTCAACACATGACGTGTATTACAAAGTTGTTGAATACCAGTCGTGTAAATCACCCAGACAAAGCAACAGAATACCAGAAACAACATGTTCCAGCGCAGTTATGCCTTAATGAGTGGGATTCTGATACATTGATGAAACCCCCACCTCCATACATGCAGAGGACACCAAACAGAACGTATAAACCGCCTCCGATTCATTCAGAGCTTGCAGTCACTTGGATGCTATAACTAACATCTGCAACTAGTTCTCAATGCTACAACTAATGATCTCTAGCCAGGTCTTTAGATTTCTTTTACTGTCTGCACGGAATTGCAAGCTGGCCAGCTAGCATATTCACACGTGACCATCAATTTTAATGTTTGAATTTTGAACGCAGCTGCTGCATATGGAAACGCCCATATATGAAAAACATCTTAGAGCCCAAAATGACCATAAACCAGGTCGGTTTATTGAGAGACCACCGTTTCTATCTGAAAGTCACAATTCTTCATGCCATACATGAAGGATTCAGTTTCAGAAGAGTCAGCACTTTATGCAAGAGATGTTAAGTTTGTTCTCCTGCCCCTCCCCCTCCCACTACCTTAACACACATCTGGCTACTAATTGCCAGTTCTGTTACTAACCAATTAATTCATTCTCCAAACAGATTTTAAATTAATTAGATTCCAACTTATTGCTCTTAGTTACTCATAACAAAACATCTGTGTAATATAATTAGAAGAAACAACATTACTTACACTCTTTATTCCGGATTATTATGATCATACAACAGACGAAAAAAATGAGAACAAAAAGACAAAATGAGAAAAATGAAAACAAAAATGGACCAACATATACAGAGCTTTCCCAGAGCTCTCCCCTAGGTAATAGAACTTTGTATAGAGTATTATGAAATCCACTTGTTTTCCCTCATTTTCTGTCTAAAAATCTCACTTTATTACATTATTTTGCCTAAATTGAGTATGACTTTCCAATTGAGCTGAACTTTTCACTGCCACTACTTTCATAGGAGTAATGGGGGCTTGTCTCCAAATGTTCATGGGAAAATGGACAACATTAACATATGAACAGGATTTAACAGACATTTTCCATAGTGCCTGAATTGGAACAGAAACAATGAGTGAAGGATTTAAGACAACCTCACCCTTCCAGAGCTTTAAAATGCAAAAACCTGTTGGATGGGGCTACAATTGTTATGCTCCTGCATATCTAAACAGATATGCAGACCAGGAAATGTTTTTTGGCATGCAAGCGCACATTATCGGTGTATAATGCAAAGATTATATGAAACAATATAGCGGTAAGCTTTATGTTTAAGCCTAAAATGATCTTTAATATAAAAATATCAAGGTTATATTCAAACTGGAGGCTTTTACTCTTATGCGGGTGAGACCACATGGTCAGATGTGGCATTGAACTAAACAATCAAAATTATATGACTGTGTGTGTTCATCCATATGTATGACCTACCTTACATACGGTCTCTATGTCCCATGGCAAAATTGTCTGCAAGTCAATGACCTCACAAGACACACCAAGCTTGTCCTGTGCCATGTTAGCAACTTCTTTCATTACATGAACCTGGAAAATATAAATCGTATATATCAATTAAGGTTTTACGTTACGTCCGAGTGTTTGCTACCTTTCTTCTCAAGGATTGTGATACCTTTCGATCATTGCCAGTGTTAACTTTGTTCGGCGGGTTGTGCTACATAAATTCATCTGATGTAGTTGGTAATGTTATGAGTAAATGGTGTATATAGTTTATACACATACACGTGTGTATACATACATAC
Organism: Clarias batrachus; assembly: GCA_003987875.1. Taxonomy (NCBI): domain Eukaryota; kingdom Metazoa; phylum Chordata; class Actinopteri; order Siluriformes; family Clariidae; genus Clarias; species Clarias batrachus. The sequence continues at coordinate 117,997 of QMIH01001113.1, read as the reverse complement.
ATACATACATACATACATACATAGACATAAATAGATTACACACATACAGACAACAAAAGTGACACACTGATACGATTTAATTACATTAGTAGGAATTATATAGAGAATCTGTCTCTCGAACATCTCAAAGCCAAGTACACTAAAACAACAAATATTTGTAACTATAGGAACGTGCAAAAGGACTACAACGAACCCTGATTTCCAGAGTGTCAGATGATGCATGTTTAACACACCCTTTTCATTTTCTTAGGATAAACTTACTGAACCATACAGTAATGTAAATGGCATCAAAAAAATTCATAGAATTAACTCAATTCAGTTTACTCATATAACACTTATTACTGGTCATTGCCGCAATGCAGCTTTACAAAAAAAGACTTAGACAAGGCTTAGTGTTCAAGTTTACACTAATAACTTATTTAACCAAGCCTTTTGTGAATATATTTGCGTTAGATACATATATGAGCACTAAATTTTATGGTGAACTGGTATGTTTGAATGCTTTCTCTCATTTCCATTGATAACTCAGATTGTTGATGGTGGAGTGACTGGTTGCTTTACTTTCCAGAGAGCCCTCATGTGCCTGGCTCTCCCTTTTATGCTGCCTGCCAGAGTACCTGCTTGCACTCCGCACAAAATATACATACATTCACTTCACACATTATGTGACTGGTAGCATATCTAACTGTCCACTGATACAGTTTTTCTCCCTGGTGGCATGTATCTGCACGAAAGTGGACGCTATATTAATTTTTAAATAATTCATTTGAATTCCTTTCCCATTATATTCAACTTTCAACCTCATAGCATACAGATATCCAGGAACTGATTTATTGTCATTCTATCTGATATCACCCAAATAAGAATGGGTTCCCTGTTGAGTCTAGTTCCTCTTAAGGTTTCTTCTCGTTACCGCCATCACCCTCAGTTTGCTCATCGGGGACAAACAATTATAGTGCATACCTTTTTCTATAAATTCCCTTATTTTTTGTTTGTTTGTTTTTTTACAATGACCATTGTTAAAAGTGCTTGACAAATAAAATTGTCTAAAATAAAATTTAGAAATCATAACCTTTTCAATACAAGAAATATACAAAAAAACATTCATTATCAAAGCTGCTGCAGTGTGTTCACACAGAAATGGAAGGTCAGTGCATCTTGTAAACCAGCTAAGCTTTTACGGTAGAAATTGTTTTAATCCATGGTTCTGCTTTTTGTTTGCAAATGTCAACCTCACTGGATAAATTAGAGCCTATTCAGACCGCTGCTCCTCACCACATGTGTCAGCTGTGGCCATTTCCATTAATGTGAACACTTTCCCTTTATGTGACCTACCTGTGTTCCCCAGGCAACCATGGTGAGGTCACTTCCCTCCTGCACAATATCAGCCTGAGAGAGGGGGAGGTAGTATGCGTCGGTCGGTACTTGCTCCACTGCATAAAGAAAAACAAGAAAACCTTAGCATACAAGAAGAAAAAATATCTGGACTTAAAAAGTATGTTTTCACTAAAACTATGGTCAAAATAAATAAATAAATAAATAAATAGTTTCAAGATTTCTTCCAAGAATAGTTTTAATTTCTCTAAATGACAAATGACATGACAACTGGAAACTTTGTGAGGCCAGTGCATGACCACTCTGAACATTTTATAAGAGACTGTCTGGAGTCTTCAGTCACTGGAAAACTTGGGGAATCCTCAATCCTGTTAATCAACATTGTGGCAATGTCTGCATTCAAGGACAGCAGGAAATAAAACAGCTAAATTGCCTAAAAGAATGAATAAAGAATTTAGCTATTAATTATTTCTTTGGAAACTAATGAAAGCGTTTTTTTTCAGCTTTGTACAAGGTTCAGGTAATAAAAATCTAACAAAATATTTTATTGCACCGATTTATTTTTCTTTCCTGTTTATGAGGTCAAGGACAATTTTTCAACAAAAATCTACCAAGTTTTCTACATTATAATAAGAAAATGCAGAAAATAATGCAGAGTTTTTTTTTTATTTTTATTCTATTTTAAACTAAGTCTTTTAAAGCCACAGTAAGCTAGATTTCACTCGGCGAAATGCAAATCCACAGCAATCAAGTAACATTTCAACAACAGTGGTCACTGGCTTCTGTAGGCCTATGACCTCTAGTCTCCGTGTTCTGCCAACAATATGGTTGACAGCCATACTTTCCCTGTTACGAAGCAGGCAATACCGTGCCAAAAGCGAGTTCCAGCATTTCCAGTGATGCATGATAACAGATAGCTTCAGACGCCTTCAAAAGGGGATTAGTTTTTGGCTGCTGTGATATTAGATCAACTTATGAGCTGATAAACCTGGCTTGATGAGTCTGTTTCTCACCCCCAGATGTTTACGTTATGTTGTGTGACACTCAAAGCAACAAGCCTAAGTCAGGTCACGAAGATAAGGTTTGGCATTGTGTACAGAAATGACAGCTGTTCAAACACTGCCAATTCAAACACTTCCAATAAAAAAATAAATAAATAAAGCAAACTGGTTATTATTTAATTGATGTCTACATAGACTTTGCTTCAAGACTAAATATAAAGCCAAGCACCCGTTTCTAGAAATGTAAGCCCATGCACAGAGTGTGGCAGTTCCATCCATTTGTGAACCATGTTATTTGTTTAATCCGTATTGCCACAACAGCCCGAGAGACGGTAAAGTAGGAAAACAGATCAAATGAGCCAATAAGTAGAAATGACGCCTTAACAAAAAGAATGGAAAACGGTCTGTAATTACAGATCATTTAACTGTGAGGATAATTCAACATCAGAGATCAAGAACAAAACCCTTAATGACCCATGATAGCTGTGATTAAGAAAATTGATGGTAGAAAGGTAATGTTGTAGTGTATAGTCGGCTCTGTGCAAGAGGAGGAGAAGGTCTGCTTTCTGAAGTGTGATTCACTCACACAAAAGAAACAGTGTCTTGCGACCTGAAAAGTCTAACTGGCTAAATGCCTGTTAGTATAAACCAGATCAAAAGGTACAATTTAACTCTCTTGCTATTTTACATACGGCAGTAATTACATCTCTACAGCACTGCAGGCAAACATATTAGATTATTTATTCAGAAATTACATTTTATGAAATTAAAATGTGTTAATGGAAGGAAAATCGGCTGTTTTTGGTCTCTGACCACAAGATGGCAACATAAACACAACCCTAAATTCAGGGTAGAATTTCTAATTAACTACAATTAATTAATTAATATCTTTGCACAGGTTTATTCATATGCATTTATGTAGCTTGTCTGTACAGATCTTCTTAGTCACGTACAGAATCATGCATTTATGTGTTGTTTTATGTAGCAACATTGTTCCTTCTTACCATGTACCATAACAGATGTACATGTATGAAATTACAGACATTTGCCTCAAGTTTTTGTGTGTAATTGGAGTTCCTATTATGAAAATTTTATTTTCAATTACAATTTTAAGACGGCGTGGCATTTGTCCTCATTCATTGTCAGTGTTACAAATGCGCTTTCACCACTCGCTGACAGCTTAAACTCACTCACAGCCAAGCTGTGGCGTTCATCCAAGATTTTTGTTCTCGTGTCTTTTTTCTCCCGCTATAACGCTCAACATGCAAACTCCATACACAGACCCGAGGCGGGACTTGATCCCTCACCCCGAGAGGTGCAAGGTCATTGTGCTACCATTTTCGTTTACTTATATTATACTATATATTATAAGTTTAAGAAAATCCACTGTAAAAACACTTTGTTTTTAATAAAGGTTTGATGATTCCAAATTCAATAATAAACTGTGATACGAATAGAAAGTGATGTCCGATATCCCCAAAAGTCTGTGATACACTGACAGGAGGGTTGTGATTAATTTTTGAAAATCAAAAAATCAGCACATTAATTACATTTTTATATAAATTACAGCTTTAATCCAAAAAGTGACTTAGTAAATTAGTTCACCTTGAATCCAACATGCTTTGTTGGTGACAGTTCAAACACTTTAAAAAAAATAATAATAATAAAAAAATAAAATAAATAAAAGCTCTACAGTTCTAATAAATGGCCAAAATATAATTCCTCAAAGTTAAATAACAATCTGAAAGTTTAATTCTTCAGAAAAAAATCTAAACATTCTCATTAATCCTTAAATTTGTTTAATATTGTAGTTAACCAAGTCCGTGGTTGCAAACAGTTGGAGAACACCTGCCTTCAATCACTTGGAGCTCAAGTAAAGTGCTATATTTCTACACATATGGGATTCGGTTAGTTGTTCTTCAATAGCTAGGATGGCAAGTACAAACGTCCTCATCTGACTAGCACATTCTATATTTTTTTTATGCATGACAAACATATGGCCAGCTTGGATCAGGAAACAGCGGATGAGGAGGCAGTTCCACTACAGGAGAACAGCCTGAGCCGTTCTTCAGCTAGTAAATCACAAAGATGAATTCACAGAGGGACTTTTTAAAAACATAATAATGAGCTTTGGATTGTACGTTACAAAACCGTTCTTCGAGCTACTGATCACTAAGAATTTATTAGCCTTCCAAGGAAGAAGAGTCACCTGCCCAGTGAACATGTTATTTCTAAAAATAGAGCCAAAGTGTGATGACGCATGACTGATGACGATACAGAGATGAGATAAATACTGATCCCTCTGTCGCCTTCACACTTAACTAAATAAATAAAAGTATATTGCATGGTATTAGGTCTGCTTGTATATTTAAAAACAAATATATACACACACAAACATAAACCTGTTCATATTTGGATATATATATACATAAGAGATTAACATACATGCAAGATTTTGACTTAACATTTTTTAAATGTAAATGTTTGAGAAATTACATCTAACAAAATGTCATGCTTACAATTCCAGTTGCTTCCTTCACGGATGATAATGAGGATTTTAAGGGGCTAAAACCAAAGGGTTTTATATTCTTAACATATGAGTGTTTCCACATTTGCAAAACGACTACTGAACACACAAAAGTGTCAAACTTAAACCTCAATAGATTTAACATGTGGGTACAACAGCAAATATACAAAGATGTCAGTCATTACTTTTATCCCTTTCCTGCCACACAAATAGATTATAATGAGGCACCGTGTTGTACTTTATGTACTGGAAATCATGCCAAGTACTGCCATCGAGTCGACCTGCCAACAGTGGAAAACAAACTGAGAACCACATCGGGGTATGCCACGATCACTGACGTGCCACTACAAATAATGTGCTCTCCAAAAACCAAAACAAATCTGTTCAACTTCTTAATCAATGATATAGGTCTACCAAGCTGCAAGTAATAATTCATAGAAAAATTGGAGCCAAGTGTCTTGGTTTTAATAATACAGTACAATTCTGATTTAAAAACACACATTTGATCATGATGATTTATTGATGAAAGTAACCTATTTAAACAGACAGAAGCCTAAAAGGCTTTGTGGTGTTCAACATGCATCACATGCTGAGGGTGGTTTATTGCATATCCACTTCCCTTTGAAATCCGCTGATATAAATAAATGCTTTATGATGCTCATTAGCAACTTTCCATACTAAATTTAAGATGCTCATTTGCAACGAGGGAATTAAGTTGAGTAGTTACTGAAAGTTAATTCAATGGTTGTGAAAGTGGTGACATTCAGTTTGTTTTCCTTTCCCACTGCATAAATTTGCATAGTTTCCATTGTAATTTAAAGGAAGGTCTTCTTTGTTTTGGAAAATAAAACCCCTTTCGGAGGAAGTACTTCAAACACGTTTGCCTTCTTGTAATATCTTCTACAAGCAAACCAAGCAGCATACAGATGCCCCCAAGTGCATTATTTTTGTAGAACAGCATAGTCAGCACAAGGAGCATCAACACTGACCTGTTGTTCATGGTACTTCCATAATACAGTGCTGTATTACAAAATAATGCACACAATCTGGCCAATCAGATTCAAGCATTCAATTACACTGTTATAAAGTCTAATAATAAATGTTAGCCTAGCAACATGAAACTGATTTTATTAAGACAGAATCAACATCAACATTTCTGAGAAGTGAGATTCATGACATTGCTGAGAACTCACCTGCTGCTCTATAAAGGATCTTGGGTTCAAAGAAGATGCAGGGATTTTTATCAGCAATGCAGGACATCAGCAGGCCTTTAGCTTGGATTGGACCTCTTGGGACAACCACCTGGTAAAAAGCCATGACATGTTTTAACAATTTTTCATAAAATAAAACAAGCAGGAATAACAGATTTAAAAGAAGAAAAAAAAAAGAAAAAAAAAAACACAAGATGCCTCTCCTTGAATTTTAAAGACATTTTAGACCACAAAACAATACATGTTTACCACACAGTCAGAGGCATATGTACTGTTTAAGACATAGGTGGAAGCGCTAAGCACTAGATTGTGTACAGTAAACAATGGTCTGACATTGGAGTCACTTATAGAGTGTAAAGGACACTCATTCAACTCGAAGGATGAACTTTAAGTGATTTCCAGTGATGGTTACTGAATGATACTGCACTATATTTTTGAGATCACTGGTCTTCCCAGCAAACCCATAGGATGTCACTAGATCTTATTCTTGAAGACAGCGGTTTAAAATATTAAGATATACACCAGATTTTCTTTTTATTGTGGATTTCTGCCTGCAAAAGAACAGTGCAACAAATTCAGCATTAGCAGTCAGAGTTCCTTAACATCTAAAACCTGGCTAGCTTAGTAGAACTTAATCAAGTATTTAAATATATCCATTTCCACTAACTGATTTCCATTAACTGGAAGAAGTCAATGGCATTAAATTACAATTCTTATACTTGAATTGTGTTTCCTAAATCTAAATTCTGATCTTCCCATCAGATCAGATGAGTTTAGAAGAAGTAACTGTACAAGCTCACCTTAAGACCGGCGCAGTGGGCAAAGAAGGCCTCAGGACTCTGAGAGTGGTAGAGGGAGCCATGGCCCACACAACCCCATGGTGCTCGGATGGTCAGGTTCCCACAGTCGAAATGATTCCCTGAACGGTACCGGTACTTAGCAGCTTCGTTTACAATCTTCAAAAGGGATACAAAATTTTACAGATTTACGATTAAAAACTTGGTTAATATTTTAAGTGAACCTGAACTTTGCACACATCATTCAGAGTCTGAACACTCTCACTCCCTCAATCATTCTCTATACCACCTATCTTGTTCAGGGTCACGGGAGGCCTTAAGCCAATCCCTCACTGGGCATGATCACACAATTTGGAAATACCAGTTAGATTAATCTGTGGACTGTGGAAGGAAACCAGAGTACCCAGAGGAACCCCACCAAGCACGGGGAGAACATGCACTCGGAACCGAAGTGGGAGTCGAACCTTGCTCGAACACTTGTTGGAGAAAATGCCTCTCAGACTACTTAACAGTATGTATTTGTTCAAAGCACATCTGAACTATAAATAAATCTAAAATCAATAATTTGATAGTGCTGAGGCAATGAAAATAGTGAAAAAACCCATGATGGGAGTGCAGACATAATTCAGGCACTGGCTTTTACTGTGGCAGCAGGTCTCACCGTATTCAAATCCCCCATCCGCCTACTGTTACATTAGATATTCAGTTGCCTTGACGGGGGAGTGAAAACACATCCGTCTTTGTTCAGATAAGGACACGCATGACCCGATATCAGATGAACAAAATCTGCATGTTTCTCTCAGCCAGCTAATGCTTCACTTATCTGTGCAAGGTGAATGACTAATGCTGTGTGCAAGGCTCTACAAAGCCGGCATCAACACCACAACTGACTTGCACAGCATTATAACTTCCATGTTCTACGGTCTTCCAACTCCACCAGTAGAACACAATACGTACATATCGTGAGATGTGTTCAAAAGTACAGCGTGTCCACAATACAGTGTACGGGAAATGAAAAAAGCTAGGACCAAGACGTCATTTTAATGCGTAAAAAAGGATAACCAGCATGTTGGAAGAATCTGAGGCTAATAGAAGGTTAAAAACATTGGAGATTTATTATTTGGCATGGTATATTTAAGAGTGTAACTGAATCCGGTCTTTGGGTTTTGCAAGGATCTCAACTGTAACTTTGTCAGGTTATGTGCTGATAATACAAAGGAAACCAAAGTTACAACATCTGGAACCATGAGGTCCATTTTTGACTGTCCAAAATCCCATCCAAACAGGTAATTTATGTTTATATCTGTTTTATTGAGCAGAAAGAACTTTGTTATCCGATCCAAGTCTAGGGTAAAACACGAACATCAAAATGGTCAACAACAACATTGATTTTCGGTTCTTAACTCGCTGTGCTCTCACCGCACTCCACTGCTTTGGTCTAATGCATTTCCCTGCCCAACCGTCTCATTGTCCAGATATGATCCACTTATAGATGGAAAGGCACGTTTTTCAGCTACCTCGAAATCATTGATGATGTTGACCTTTAGACCATGTTTTTAAAAACCTAGAAAAGCATGCAGTCTTTGTTGTGGTTAATGTGTCTGACCATATTTTAGTACACAATTATTGAACAATATTGTATATTAATGATAAGCATAATTAAAATAATAATTTTTCATAAAAAATTATAATCTGGTTTGTTTGATCTCCTAGTTAAATTGAACGTAGTTATGTGCAGTCTGAGGAAGTTCTGCGTTGTTCCACGTAGCACCACGGTTTGTTTCGTTTCAATGTGTACCAGATGCATACAGTTGAAATGAAAATAAAAGAGCTATTTGACTTGATTTGCTGCTCTGGAAAGTCCGGATATTCAGACAGTTTTATGCTGTTGCATAAGAGTTTTTTTTTTTAATGGCTTGTTGGCCCTTGAAAAGCACGAACATTAAACATTAACCGACAACATAAAAAGCAGATTAGAGCGCCCACCTGATCAAAAGCAGGAAAGATGTAATCAGCAAACTGAATTTCTGCGATGGCTGTAGCTCCTGCAACAGCCACCCCTATGCCAAATCCCACAATGCCCTGCTCACAGAGCGGAGTGTTAAAAACACGGTCTTGGCCTAACAAGGAGGACAAAAATATATATACATGCATACATAAGCTGATGAGTGTAACTTTGCATAGACCATTTGAGAACAAGCTTTAATAACAAGCAGCAAGACAGAGGATAAAGATCCACAGAACAGACACGAATTAAAAACATCTTGAATAAAACAAGATTCAGTGCAGGCCCTGAACATGTTATAAAACAAAACAGGGTCAACGTAATCCTAAATGGGAGACTCATCTATGACCACAAAAACATGGTGTGTTTTCCTCGTCTATCCCATAATCCTGTGATAAACCGCAAGAATTAGAATGGAGATATGGTCAGGGATTTCTATTTTTATTCATTCAAAGTGGTCAGCTGCTCCTCCGTTCTATTCGCCTGTTAGTGTTGGCTCACGTACCCACTGATCACACACTGATTTAGGGGGAGCAAAACTCTTACATAATGCTGCCCATATATTACGTGGTCATCTAAAACCACAGAGAAAAGCAGATTAAAAGGGCCAGTGCACAAGAGCATTTATAACAAACGTGATGAATGAAGAAGGATAAACTTGATTAATGTCTCAGAGTTGTGTTTCCATTCACAAATAATTATAAATCTCTGCCATGCATGTGTGAAAAATGAGAAAGTACTGAGTAAATGGTGGATTTAGTTTAAAACGTTGGTGCCTGATTTTATACGATGTTTCCTGGCGGGTTCGTACAATCGATTTCGCAGAGAGGGAATTTAAAGTGGAATGGCGGGAGGACAAATCGCAGTTCAAAATGTGGAATTCAGGTTGACGGCGGTTGCACTGAGTAATGCACAGAAGTGTGTGCGTCTGTGTGTGCACGCGGGTGAATGTGTGCATCCCATCTAACAAGCTGACGCGGAAAATAATGATCCCTCAGAATAGGTCAACACCTCTGACGTCAATGAAAACAAAAGAGGGTGAGCGAGAGAGGACGAGAGAAGAGATTGAGCGAGGGTACGCAACTTGTGTTTATTTTAACTACAAGTTGCTAAGCAATCCATGAATCACCTCATGTTTGTCCGGCAACCTGAATAAAATCATGGTCATGCAGGAAATATCAGATTGCCATTCATTTCTAAACAGATAAGAATATAAATAGGGGATTGAAAATAAAACACGAAAATAAAACATTATACCAATGTTTTAAAATAATAATAATAATAATAATAATCACAATTTGGCATTGCATTTAAAAATGCAAAACAGGTACATACAGGTGGAAACACATTAATTTATCCAAATGAAACACAAATGAACTGCAAAGTCTATATTAAATAAATGAAAAAATAAACAAACATTACTATACACACCATCGCAAATAAAGTGTGCACTAGGTTTTATGTTTTTTAATATATAATATTCCAGATGAGATCAAAATTTAAATAAATAAAACTTCAGCAAATTATACTACTAGTGAAATAGATTTATCAAACCTACAGTAAAACATTTGTCATTGATGGTTAATATTCATAACAGTAAATAAACCGATGTTCTTACACATGGACAAAATATAAGGTTAAATTATAAAAAAAATAATAATAATAAAAAAAAGGGCTGTGCTCATATTTAACAGCAAATGACAACACAGGTCAACCAAATGTAAAACAAATGCGACTGAATATTGCACGCACACAAACACAGAGATACAAAATAAAAACTTATGGCTCTACTTTCTCTGTTGGTGACATCACCACAGCGTTACACAAAGAGTCCTTTTTTTAAGTTAAATTAACTGAAGAATGTCATTTGTGACTTTTTCTCCTGGTAACAAAATTAATTACATAACCAACTAATTACATAAATCAACTTTTTTATCAACATAATTAACTGTTTAATAGTATTGCTCAATACAAGAATTTCTGCAATTTTCCTCAGGATTAATCTTATCGGATTTATCTCATCTTATTTCAATCCATCAAGCAATTCTAAGTGCAATTAATAAAAAGGCCATGGGGGGGGGGGGTCATGTTTCATTATATATAAATAAATAAAGGTCAGTGATTTTATATGTCTCAGAAGTAGGAAGGTGCTGCCATCTAGTGTTACAACATGGTACATTAAAAACATAGGTTTCACACTGTTCAAATAACAATAAATGAGAAGTACTCACCATATTTGTCCCTCAGACCAACTGTGCATCGAAACACACCACCAAAGGCTACATCCTCCCCGAAAATTACTTTGGAACACACAAAGAAATCATTTAGAAAATAACCCACTTTTTCCACTTACACCACCATTAAACCAGACAAATATAAATATAGGGAAAAATCATATTACAATGTAATACAGAAGTGCCCTGCTACCTTGACTGACTTGTCTTAAGTATTAATACTAATAACAGGAGTTGGAAATTTCTTCTGCTCACACTTAAACTTGCTCTCAACATTTTTGCTAAACATTTTCAATCTAAAATGCAATTAAATTCAATTATAACAATTCCAAAACAGCAGAGTAATTGAAAAGTAATTTGAGAGAAAAAAAAAGATGAGTGATGCATGTTAATACCTGCTGTGGGGTCACTGGACAAGGTGTTGTCCAAGGCACTGGTTATGGACTGGAACAGGTTCATCTTCGTGGTGGCGCCTGGAGGACACATATAAACACCATCAACATCATGAAAAAAAGCAACATGGAGTCTGTGGTAGGGGCAGTGGGACAGTCCTGAACTGCAAACCAGGGAATTAGAAATTAAATTGCTACATTGTAAATTTAATGCAAGATCGCACCAATTTGACCTAGTAAGGTTTCATGCTGTAATATCAACAGATTATCATGTCATTTCAACTTAACAATAAACTTAAAATTTGTTATTTTTCCTACATACTCAAATTAAATCAATTAATGAGACTAAATTATTAAATGTTACTCTATTTGCTGCTTTCTATGTCAAATAGACCAGACATTGCTCTAGTGGAATTCACAGAGACCAGACTAAACAAAACTGCACAGCTGAAGACTGCAAAACTACACCGTGTCCATTTCCAGAGCCTATGCCCACTCTAGCCTCAGACAATGAATGAAATGGACAGATCGTCCATGTTGACTTGTGTATTTTTGACAAGATCATTCATTAATCTTTAGCAGACCCTCTGTTAGCGTAGCGTCTCTCTGGATCCAGAGTCCTTCATGAGAACATAGTGTGCAAGGGCAGCAATAAACCCTGAATAGAAGTCCAACACACACACACAGCACGCAATGTACACCTCACTCACACCTGGGGGCAAATTCAGCTTAACCAGTCCACCAACTGGAATGTTTTAGGAGGTGAAACCTGAGAACTCAGAAAACCCACATGACACAAAGAATATGCAAGAAGCTCAAGACATTTCATGTCATAATAATGAAGGTGAAAAATGGGGGTATACATTAAATAATGAGTGTGCCTGTGAGCCAAAATGTGATATAAAGTCACAATATTTAAAAACAAAGTTATTAGAGGAAAAGTAAGGATATAACCACAAGATAGCACATCAACATTTTCCCCACAGCTTGCAGTTCAGGGGTCACACAGGAGAACACCACTTACTTACTCTGCACACCAAACAGTATGGAGAAGCATGAATACACACAGGTTGGTGGCAAACCAGAACTCACAGACTCAAATGTAAAGCTTATATAGTGTGAAAGAAACAAATGTGAGAGAGGAAGTGAGGAAATATTAAAATGTCATAACAGTAAACACACAGGGGTTATATAGGTCAGCTGTGGGACAAAACATTAAATCAATGAGCTGATTTTACACTGCTTAAAAATAAAGGCATGTACTTATGACACAAGGTGGGTGTACAGACATGTTATTATGCAACTAGTTCTATACAACAACAAAGATGCCAAGCCAGATTTAGTTACACTGTACCTAAACTCAACTACCTAGTTGCTGTCATTGAAGGCATGCAGTGCTGCTGACTCATAAACAGTACAATAGAGATAAATAACATCTCGAGCGCGTGTAAAGTAGTGCAGCAATCTCAGGAGCTGCTCGAGACTCCTCCACACACACACACACACACACATCGCGACGTTTAACGTACCATACGTCGTCGGGACGGGGTCAGGGTGAAAGGTGAAATGTGCCGCATGTCTTTTTTGTGTCTTCAGCCTGAGCGAGCAGCTCGGGGAGAATCTGAGGAGTGAGAGTCCTGCACTACTGCCCTGCACTCCAGCGCACACATCAGTAACAGAGGCTTTAAAAGCCGCCGAACTTCGCAGCAATAAACGCGCCGCCGCCGCCATTGCAGAAACACCGCGACCAGGAAGATGAATTATTACGTCACCCAAGAATGGATGAGCTGATTGGTTGAAAATGTGGGCCGCTTACAGAAAGGGCGGTTCCTAAAAAAATGCCTCGCTTCTCCAAGACCTATGTCGGGTCCCAGAGTGTCACATGACCAATGATAAAAGGTGAACCCCCCCTCCCCCCCCCCGGAATCACGTGACTGATTCGTTCGTCGCTTAAATAAGGGTTCCTTTACATGCGAGATTTATGAAAAAACAAATTGGCATTTCACAATGAACTATAAATGTACGTCTTATCTTTGAAAAACTTAAAGAAGGAAAATGTACACACTAAACCTTTGGTTTACATTAATGCACCCAACACCAGCTCTGTTCACAAACTGTTCTTTTGCTGTACAGTATGTCCTCCCTCGGACGCCTTAAAAACAGTAGAATTTGCTACTGATGGTCTGTCCCCTGAATACAGATTCTCAGTGCAAAATGCTGTGAATGTCGAAAAAGACGATGAGCATGCACCCAACCTGCCTCACCTTTTTCAGTTGTGGTAATGTTTGGCTCTTCCACTATGAAGACTTTTGCTTTATTAGAGGGTCACACCCATACACCCAAACTTCGTTGATGGTGATGATCCTTGGCAATTCTTGGCAGACTTGTTTCTTCTGCTCCTGTGTCAGCAACATGGTGCATGTTCAAACCACATGATGAGGTATACCTGGACTGTTCTGTATGACACACAAACAACAGCAGTAATGTTGGGGATTGTTGAAGTTCTCTGACGATCATCATGCACAGGTTGCCGAAAGGGTTCGACTTTTCAGGGGTTTTAGCTTGTTGAAGGTCTTCCTGATTTATTGTCGTTTTACAGTAATTTGTGCCACTCAAAACACATTGAACGACTCATTGCAGCATTGTGATAAACTTGCCCGGTTTCAAGCAGAATTTCATGTTCACTCTTTCTTCTAACTTGCTGTCCATGATTAAATAGCAGATGAGGAAACACACATGGTCAGAATAGAACCAGTCGCACAGCTCCTGATGTACACGGGACAATGTCTTTTGGCACACTGACTTATGAAGGTCGGTGTTCGCTGGGTCTATGAGTGCAGCGGACTACAGCATACACACACACTCATCTGACAATTGTCTCTGATTAATGCAGTAATACTTGGAGATACATGCCCCTATTAATTATACTGCTCGGGATGTTAGGATCCATTTGCTGCACCAAATTTGTCCACTAGATGTGCAACAAGCTCATAAATGAAGCTTCATTTAATCAACTTTTTGGTGAAACTATTGGAAACCTCAACACAAAAAGGAGGTTTCATCTTGCTGTCACTACCACTTTTCAACTACATATTATTGGCCTTGGTTGTAAATAATTTCCTCTTAAGAAATGAGTATTTATTTAAGGAAGAAACATCCAGTGGATGGTGATCTGCTTAATTCTGGGCAGGGTTACAGAGGATACCTGGAGCACTTTGTATCAACTCATTGTAATCAGATGATTGTCTAGTGTAAACAGACAATCATGTGTCAGCATCGCAGTTCATAGAATCATGTAGAGACAGGCCATCAGCTTTGGTTAATGGTCACATTAAGCATCAGAATGGGCAAATGAGATATCACAGTAGTATTGACCGTGGCATGATTGGCTGCTTTGGATAATTCTATAAACTGTTAATCTCCTGTAATTGTCAGACAACAGTTTCAAAAAGTGGCACAGAATGGCACAATAAATAAAAAAATATCCAGTAAGTGACAAATAGGTTATTGATCCTGAAGGGAATTTCAAACAGCAAACATTTTGTTGAGAGAGGTCGGCAAAGAATGGAAAGTCTTCAAGCTGACAGAAAGACTACAGTAACTCAGAGTAAAATTACTGTAAATTCATGCAACTGAAAGAACATAGGATACAAAAAATATTTTCTCTATATTGAAAAATATTAACCAACAAATTTGTACATAGAGAAATCTAGGGGATCCTTGTATGCCTTATCCACCTGGCCAAGCCTCAACCATAATATCAACACAAGGCTCCTCCAGAACACAGAAACAGAGTGAACACATTGTGGAAGAAGTTCTACAGGGTTTAGGAAGTTACATGCAGCAAGAAAAGTTACTTCTGTTAATTCATTAACCGCTTACAAAATACAGCAGCCAAGTGGAAACAGACATTGCCTCAAATAACATTGTAGCATGGCTGCTCTATTTGTGCTGGATCCCTCTGGTCTAGTCAGTACACAAGATCTTGCAGACTATCAAGCAATGGCATCAATGGGTGGCAGGGTGGTGGAGGACCGATTTGTGGCTGATAGCATTTTCATTTAGCAGACGTTCTCATCCAAAGCGACTTACAAAAGTGCTTTGGAGTTTTCATCGTTTGATAGATCCTCACACTGGGTTACTAGGTTACTAACTGCTGTACTGTAAGTACCATCAGTCAAACACTGCTGTACTCCTTGTTAACCAGGGACATACTCAAATCAACATTATGTTTCATCCGGGCTCCCCTTTTGGTAAGATTACAGTAAAGCCTGCTTCATCAACAAACATGATTTCATCATGGCATCAATTTCATAGATTCTTTACAAAACAGATAAAATAAGGTACAGTAAATGACTACTCAAACACATGGATCTTCATGTGGTCTGTCCTAAATTATATACTGCTGTAATATATGACTGTACACAATTAGTATAGTGTGAATAAAGCATATATTTCAAGCACTTGTCGATATGAAATGAATTATAGTAGAGAGCAGTTCATAAATTATCTATCCACTTTGATCTCTGAAGCTCTACATTATAGAGCCTCCTGTGTGAAGCAGCTCAGAGTCTTTATCCAGTTTCCTACATGGTCATACATACATTGTAGAAGAGCATGACTAGAGTTCCAGAAAATATTTGTCCTCTTTGTCCTCCATCTTCCATATCATTTTCCTCTATCATCAGGCCAATGGATGCATTGTTTCAAAGCAAGTGAAGGGACCAATTGATCTTTTATCTATCTGACCTGAGGTTCTGACTGGATTGTGAACAATTTGGACTCTGTTTGCACCTTGGACTTTGTTTCACCTTATGTTTCACCTTATAATTTGAGTTAACTATACTGAATGCCAGTGTGTTCTAAATGAGCACATGGTGCAGCCAGTGATGTATGAAATGATTTTGGTCAAGTTTATTCACAAAATGTTTAACAAATCTGGGTAAAACTAATGAAGGATAGTGTTTATTATTTGCGGAAATAGGACTGTCAATTGGTAGACAGGTTTTGGTTTTTTTAGAGGATTTGATCAGTAGGCCCATTTATAGTGTGTAAGCGATTGAGAATATTGTAGCATGTCAAACATGCTACCGAATATAGTTTAATGCAGAAAGCTATTTTTGGCAGTATCAAAATGTGACCCAGTATTTTGTATAAGTAATTCACAGCATGAAGCTCTATACTTGTGTGATGCTAGACTAGGAGAGTTTAAGAAAAGTATGACAAATCATCAAAACATCACAGATTGTATAAACTGCCAGGATTGGCACCTCCACTGAGAGGTGGGAGGAAACCAGAGAACCTGAATGCAGGGGCCATTGTGAAAAAAAAAAATCTTTGAAAATTGTCTTTAATAAAGCTTTTAAAATATTTGGAAAAAAAATGTTAAAAGACTATTTTTGTTTAGCATTTTAAACGAGTAAAAAAAATATGTGTATTTTACTGTAATATTAGGATTATTAAGTAAAAGGATTATTAGGAACACCTGTTCAATTTCTCATTAATGCAATTATCTAATCAACCAATCACATGGCAGTTGCTTCAATGCATTTCGGGGTGTGGTTCTGGTCAAGACAATCTCCTGAACACCAAACTGAATGTCAGAATGGGAAAGAAAGGTGATTTAAGCAATTTTGAGCATGGCATGGTTGTTGGTGCCAGACGGGCCGGTCTGAGTATTTCACAATCTGCTCAGTTACTGGGATTTTCACGCACAACCATTTCTAGGCTTTACAAAGAATGGTGTGAAAAGGGAAAAACATCCAGTATGCGGAAGTCCTGTGGGCGATAATGCCTTGTTGATGCTAGAGGTCAGAGGAGAATGGGCCGACTGATTCAAGCTGATAGAAGAGCAACTTTGACTGAAATAACCACTCGTTACAACCGAGGTATGCAGCAAAGCATTTGTGAAGCCACAACACGCACAACTGAGCTACAACAGCAGAAGACCCCACCGGGTACCACTCATCTCCACTACAAACGGGAAAAAGAGGCTACAATTTGCATAAGCTCACCAAAATTGGACAGTTGAAGAGTGGAAAAATGTTGCCTGGTCTGATGAGTCTCATTCTCATCTCACTCTGATGAGAGACATTCAAATGCTAGAGTCAGAATTTGGCGTAAACAGAATGAGAACATGGATCCATCATGCCTTGTTGCCACTGTGCAGGCTGGTGGTGGTGGTGTAATGGTGTGGGGGATCTTTTCTTGGCACACTTTAGGCCCCTTAGTGCCAATCGGGCATCGTTTAAATGCCACAGCCTACCTGAGCATTGTTTCTGACCATGTTCATCCCTTTATGACCAACATGTACTCATCCTCTGATGGCTATTTCCAGCAGGATAATGCACCATGTCACAAAGCTCGAATCATTTCAAATTGGTTTCTTGAACATGACAATGAGTCCACTGTACTAAAATGGCCCCCACAGTCACCAGATCTCAACCCAAAAGGGCATCTTTGGGATGTGAAGGAACGGGAGCTTCGTGCCCTGGATGTGCATCCCACAAATCTCCATCAACTGCAAGATGCTATCCTATCAATATGGGCCAACATTTCTAAAGAATGCTTTCAGCAGCTTGTTGAATTAAGGCAGCTCTGAAGGCGAAAGGGGGTCAAATGTTCCTAATAATCCTTTAGGTGAGTGTATATATATCAATTGAGCCCCACCCTCCTATAGTTGCCAGACAGTCACATATGCAAAATGGACAGAAGAGGGAAATTTTCTGGTGCATAGAACAGAAAAAAAGATAAAGGAAAAACAGTGTCTTAAGGACAGCAATGTCAAAGTGGATAAAAAGAGATAGACCTATCATTTTGTATTACTGTAGGTTTTTAAGTTCATCAACATTTAACGTTATTGCCAGCGAGGCTGGGCATAGTTACCGTCTGTTAATATCAAACCATTATTCCTGAAAAAATAGTCGTTTGGTTTAAAAAAATTTAACTTGGAGGTTCTCACCACCAAGCACAACCAAGTTATTGGGCTCTTGCCTTATCCTCTCAGTTCGTTATGTTCAGTCCAGGGGCGCAATAAATGAACGATTTTCTTTCTTTCCCGGAAAGCCCTGCTGTGTAAACAGAACGAGACTAGCGATGGATCCCTCTACACATTCATTCATACAATATTCAAGACCCTATTGTAAGCTTTTTGTAAACAGCATTCTCAAAACAGCTTGAAAAACCACAAAGTTTCTAAAATCATGCAGTTTAAATGTATTAATGCATGAGATTTTTTTCTGTTTCTGTAATAACAGTGCTAATAAAATTACATCATTGTTTAGCAAATACATTCATTTTAATGCTTTGTACATGAGTGTTCATTAAAAAGACGTCTTAAAGGCCTGATCTATCACACACACACACACAATATTAATTATTTATTTAGACTTTAATGTTTTAATCACTTACATTTTTGCATTTCTGGTAGTTTTTAAGCACTCTTTCATAGGGTCTAGAAATATGCAAGTAGTTTCATACTGAAAGTTGTCTGCTGTAGTATACTGTAGGTATAATAATAACATAATGGTATATTTACTCAGCCATGAAGATGAAGAGGACAACGAAGAGCAGGTGAAAGAGAATGACAAAGCAGGTGAAGAGAACAGGTAGGAATGGGCCAAGAAATATAGAAGATGGAGTACTGCAGAATTAAAGTATAAATAGTGTGAAATATCTGGTCCATTTACTCAGTCATGAAGATGAAGAGTATAGAGAGAAAGCAAATAAGTCAAGAGCAGGTAAAGAGAACAGGTAGGAGATACCACAATGGATATTATGACTTAAAGGGGTCATGACATACATTTAACATTTTAAGTAAGTTAGTGCACCAGAATTCTAAAATTATTTTTATAGTCCAGTGACCTGTTATTTCTCAAAAAAATTCATCTTGTCATGACCACTTTAAACAATATAAAAAAACAAATTTGGGTTTGATGATTTAAGGTATATATTTTGTGAAATATCTGGTTCATTTACGTAGCCATGAAGATGAGGAGGACAATGAAGCAATGATAGAAAATGAGTTCAGAGCAGGTGAAGAAAACAGGTAGGTAAAGGCCATACAGGATTTTATGACTTACACAGTATTAAGAAACATGCAGAATAAGTTATTGTGGCTTTAAGAAACAAAGTTTGTGAAACATCTATTTAGTTTACTCAGTTGTGAAGATGAAGATATGCCAAAATCCACGGCAACGGTCCATTTTTAAAAATGGCCTTTAATGTGGAAAAGTGCTTTGCACCACGTCAGGGTCTAAGCATACATACTGTACGCACTTTTCCTTGTCAGAGTACTGCAGGTTATTTGAAAATTTAAGTTATTTTTGTAGCTTGCAATTCAACTTCACCATACCAGTGCCAGAGTAAGCAATGAATAAATTAATACTTTTACAACACTTGACATGTTTTGTTTAGATCAACATTATAAAACTATTTAGTTGCATACTTCAAGAAAATACAAGACTGTCGTATATATTAGCACCATTCTAAATATGCAAATGAGTTGACACTGTCAAAAAAAAATTGTGCATACTTTTTTATAAATGCACAGACAATAATATATTTAAAGTGCATATTAGTGTTTAAGAGCTTGTTGAAGAGATGGGTCTTCAGTCTGCAAATGACTGATTCAAGCAGATAGAAGTTCGGATTTACAGCACAATGCAACAGTATGAGCACTGACAGATAACACTGTGCTCGGCTCTTTTTCAGGCATTGTAGAAAAGCATTAGGGTATAAAATCTAAAACGCAGCTAAAGAAAGCAAGTGGAAGAAATTGGCTTCTGGAGAAACACAGCTGAACCTATGTAAGGAAATTGACATAGGATTGGACAGTGTCTTAAAGTGAGTTCTCAAAGAGGATGGCTTGAACAAGGCATGCATGTCCAAATCTCCAGCCTTGCTAGCATTCATCTTTATTTAAAAATGTTAATATTAATGGTGAGCTGTCTTAAATAATATTTATAATAATTATTTGCATTTAAATATAAAATGCAAATAGCACATTGGCTGTAATTTTGGGAAAGAAAAAAATTCGGAATTTCCTGTAACAGGATCATGATGGGTGATAAAAAGCTGGTGATAAATCATGGTGACGAGCCCTCACTCCTCCAAAACAGATAAGACCATTTTATCACATTCAACCTGAATATGATTTGATTTGCTAGATATGATTTGCTATTCTCTAGAAATGTTGAATCTATTATGGAATAGTCCAGAAATACCACTGCTGTACTAATCAAACAATTTACCATTTGTGCTTTTAATGTTGATGCCTTAAACCTAGCACATTAATACATACTTTTTTTTAAGCATTGAATTGGAATGTAAACTACCATGCAGCTTAAAATTACCATAGCAATGAAACACAGTAAAATAATGCACTGTGACCAGACAAAATCAAGGGTCAAATCAAACATCACCAAAGGTTTTCGATTTGATTAAATATAACTTATTTCTTGTAAACAATGAAATGCTGTGTAATGTGTTTTGTTGATTTTATAACTGTCATGTCTCCTACTAAGTATTAATCTTTTTTTCTTGCCAATCTTCTGCTCAACACTTCAGTCTAATAAGTGACAGTAGGACACCAAATGCCCATAAACTCAAAAGAAAAGAAAGACATGATAATCCTCCTCCAAAGGAGTGTCTCCCAAGCATTTCACAGAAGATGCAAGCTGTTTGTATTTTCTGGGGGAAATATGGAGGTCAACAAACTGGCCCTGACGGTAGAAGTTAAACAAAGCCATGTTTTTATTTGCATCCTGACAATTTGACTTCAACTGCCGTTAAGCTGTTAGATGATTTTAATTAAGTCAATGTTCTATTGAGCAAATTAGATCAGGCACTACTTTTTGGTTCTGAAGGAAATCTAGAATCTTTGTAAATCCTGACACTCTTCAGTGGCTATTCTGTGATGTCATTTCATTTCACCTCATTCCTCAGATTAAGGAATTTAAAATATGTACAGACATTATTTTTTCTAAAACATATTAAATACTAATGTATAGTACCACAGAAATATACCTTAAAGTTTACTAAACTATAAATGTAAGTTTATTTGTGAGTACTTTAAACATAACAGAAATCAGTGGAACAGTGGCAATTTAAAAAAGGGAGTTTGACTTTAATATAACTCAGGATAACTAAGGATAGACTATTTCAAAAAAGCAATTGTGGTGTGTTGTCAAACTATATTTATGAACTTAATGAACAAAACATTATGAATTAATACATCAGCATGTTCCTTTCCATGAGGGCTGACTGGAGCTCCTAACACACTCAGAAACATCCAGCTTCTTCCCACTGTTGCACATTTTTGCTAGATTCTGTAAATATTGAACAGAAATAGGCAGTTGTCAATAGGAGATACAGGAGAATAAAACAATGAAATGGTATAACATGTGACTTTCAATAGGAAACACTCACACTGGCAGCTCTTGCAATGCTGTTTGGAGACTGTAAAGCAGCCAACTCGTTTAGAATTCTCTTCAGGTCATTGTTGCATGGTTCCACTAGACAAGAAAAGTTTAATATTTTTAAAAAATCAACATTAAAAACATGCGCTATTGTTTTCAGAATAATGTTCACCACACTGCCTTTCCCAAAATAAGTCAATCTTAGAAGGGTCAATTTGGCCTGAATTAAGCAAACATTAAAATTACTAGGGATTGGGTTAGGGACTGTCCAACACATCATTAAGTCTTGAACCATAGTGCTGAACCATCAACAAAAAACATGAATTACCATGATCTGGTAGCTGTGTTTAATAGTAAAATAACATTTTCACATATACAATGCAATAAGAACTCGCAGGATTGGAACTAAACCTCCATGTGGCCATAGGAAAACCAGTTGAAATCATTTAAGCAGGCCAATAATGAAAAAAAAAAAGGTTTCAATGATTTAGACAGCAAAAAGACTGGACTTTGGAGCAATGAGAAAAGGTCATGTGGTCTGAGTTCAGACTGACCCTAATCCAGGGCGATGGGTACTTTAGGGTAAGAAGGGAAGCACATGAAGCGATGCACCCGTCATTCATAGTACCCACTGTGCAAGGCTCTGGAGGCAGCGTTATAACCCAGTGTTGCTTCAGTTGGTCAGGTCTAGGCTCAGCAATATTATGTGTGAAGTCAGCTGATGACCTAAATGTACTGAATGACCTGGTTATCCCATTACTGTGTTTTCTTCCCTGATGGCACAGGCATATTCCAGGAGTTCAAAGAGTGTGGAAGATTGCTTCTGGGAGCAGGAGGAATCATTTTCATACAAGAATTGGCCACCACATTGCACTGTGTAATCTAAGCCAACGCTTGTCAAACTAATTTCTGTTCCTGGCCAGGGAGTGTATAATGTACTTAAGGCAGTTTTGTCTATTCATGTGTAGAGTGAGGCAGAATAGACACCTGGCTCAGGAGGTTGTTGAGGCTGCAGCTGCAAGTAAGGATGATCAAGCAGTTCCGCAATTGAGATCCTCTCTTTGGGATTTCGCACCAGGCATCGCTAAATAAAAGAAAAACATTAATTTAGATTTTAACTTATTTGTTTTTATTTATTTATCTTTATTCATAATAATAATAAAAATCAGACCTTTAGTACATCTAGAAGATCCTTTTCGGGAATGTCAGGAAAGATAATGTCGTGGGATGGATCTATAATAGCGTGGAGCTTGGTGATCTGGTTGGTGATGTTTTGGAAAGGGGTTTTCCCATAGGTCATACAGTACAATATACATCCAAGTGACCAGACATCTCCCTTTGGACTAATCTGTGAACAGCAGCAATATGCATTATGCAGCTAAAAAAAATTTTTTTTAATGCATGTGTTCTGTCAACGGGAGAAATGTTACTGCTATATGATCCTATATTGTGTCTTTGCTACATAAGAGATTTTTTTGGTGATCCTGTATGTAATCTTACCTTTGACCTTGGTTTTCCACCTTGAGTTGATGTGTCTTTAATAGCCTCTGGTGGCATGTAGTTCAGTGTCCCCACCTGTGGTACAACATAAGAATTATCAAGCCATCACACACGCAGCAGAAAAGCAACTCTATTTAGCATTCAAAATTCTGGACCAACCTGTGAGTCCTTCATTACACTCGTCATGTCTGGCTGAATGTGGTTTGCAATGCCAAAGTCAATTAGCTTTAGTGAGGCATTGACGATGACAAAATTAGCTGGCTTTAGATCACTGTGGACAATTCCTGGAAAAGCACAGTTAAAGAATTGATTTAGTTCAACTGAAAAACGAACACCGTTTCTCTCCTAATAGTGTATGACTTGTGTATTCACCATGCTTGTGGATAGTCTGCACTGCCTCCAACATGTTCCTCCAGTAGAACTTTCTTTCCAATGGGTTGACTGTCTTGCGGTTGCGAAGCCATGTGTTGAGGTCCAGGTTACCACACTCCATTAACATATAGATGTAGCTGTCTGTAATCTCACTGAAATCAGTTTATCAGAGTTATCAGATGAACGGGACACTGTGCACTACATAATATAAACGGAGAATAGTTAAACATTTTAGATGTTCATCGTTCACATTTCTTAGCCTTGTATACAGCTCTATTAAATGTGTAAGTAGAGATAAACACTCACTAGTCATAAAGCTTGATAATCTGGTCACTGTACTGCTGGAGGTGGTTCAGGTGCTCAATCTCATTCTTGTAACTTTCAACTGTCTGGGAATCTGCTTCCTCTAGGTTTACATATTTCACAGCATACAGGTGTTTCTTCTGATCCAGAACCTGGTAGACCTAAAGTTGAAAATATGTTGTTGTTTTTTTTTTTTTTTTTACCTTTATATCCCAAGGCAAAGGCATGAATATTAAAACAAATGAGCCTCATCCTTCTATTCACACATTACCTTACTGGAACCACCTCTGCCAATCATCTTTAAAATGAAGAACTGTCTGCCTTTGATGGTGATGGAATCATTAGAGATGCTACTGACAGAACTCTGTAAGTAAAAAGATCATTTAAGGCAAGCCCCAATCCACTATTACTCCCCCCCCGCAAGTGTCTCTCTTATTATCTTCATACTGTTTTTTAACAGAACATCTGCCAAAGAATATTGACTACAACAAATAGTTTTTCAACAAACAGTTTTTCTGAATATTAATTTCTTTAATAAATTATCCTGGCATGGTTAAAACTCAATGCCAGGATAATTTAAACCCTTCCTTAAAAGGGTTAAGGAAAGCTTGTGCTGCTTTACAAATATACGTTTTACATAAAAAAAAATTTTTTTAAACCTTTCAGAGGGCTTATAAACACAAACTTAAACAGTGAATGAGGTATAGTCATATCTGAATAATAAAAGTAAATAAATCAAAATGTAACAATTAGACACAAATAATGCGTTGCAGACTAAATGTTAACAGGTGGCGACTGAAAACGTTATAAGCTCTATTGAAGTTTTATTTCTATTTGAATTTATTTAAATAAACATAGTCAAACATGTAGAGTTCACATTCTTCAATTTATCCATGAATTAGTCTACAAACCTTTAGACCCGTTCTTTTGTTGCTCAAAACTAAGTAACCCCAATAATTTCTAAGGATGACCACATTTTAACTTCTCTTTATAAAAACAGTAAAAATAAAAAACACAAAGCGCACATCTACACAGTAAAACTGAAATGACAAATGGGATATCTGAATCCCAGTTCTTTACCTGTGATGTCTGCTGGACAAAGGATACCTGACTCTGTGGGGTGCAGGGTAACGGCGCATGACCAACTCTCTGAGATGGAACAGACACAACAGCTGGTCTCTGTTTCACTACAGGTGTAATAACACTAGAAAGAAAAAACAGGATTTGTCAATTTAGGATTAGTCCAAGTCGGAGAAAAAAAAAAATTCATTTGAATCTTTATAATCCTATAGTGTTCCAACCTGTATGCAGAAGGGTCTCTGTAGTTGGGTGTCTGGCAGCTAAGGATTTGGTTTGTCCTGGATGGAACGGAGACTGATGAAGCAGAGGGAGTTCTAAACGACTCAAGAGGGCGTAGAGTGGGAACAGGATCTACAGCAAACTTCCGGTCCTGTAGTCACACAAGATACATTCAATTTGCAAAATAAATTCAAGAAAAAAATAGATGTATTAGTGTAAATGCATAGAGTTAATACTGTATATTATTAGGTAATAAATAGAAACAACAAAAGAATCACACCTCTGGAGAGGTTTGTCTATTAACACTTGCAGGAATCCTCCATTCAGACAAACTCTCCACCGTGTACTGTTTAGGCTGGGCTTTATTTGTCGACATCCTCGCAAGATTCTCCTCCTCCTTACTTCCTACATCACTGAAAGCACCAGCTGAATCTGGAACATAGACAAATGAACATTGATCTGTCTGCTAATTTTCAAAACAAGTTAGCTGATCATTAGGAAGTCTTGTGTAATTACGTGCACATTAACACATAACAGCATTGCCACTGTCAGCTTAAGTTAGTCCAAGCGTTCATTTAATCTCTAAAAATTAAAAGAAAAAAAAGGGGGGGGATCTTACATTAATTACAAATCCAAAAAATTACAAAAATTTTTAGATGATTATGATCCATTGTTGTACAATCTTTATCCATGTTCATTCGTTTAACATGGATACTTTTCACTGATGAAACAAAAACTAAATCAAAAACTGGAGTTCCCATGCTGGAACAACATAACTTTACCGTTATGTGTAGACATTAGGTTGGAAAGAAGAAAACACACTCACATGGTGGATTTTTATTATAATTTTTTTAGAGGGTTGGAAACATAGTCCTGCCTTATCCTCACAGCAAAGTTGTCTACATTGACACCCGCTTTGATATGAGAGAGGAGGCGGGGCCTTGTGTAATTAATAGGGGATAGTGAGCATTCGGGTCTGCTGTAAATTGGTATTGGTGCACTTGCTTCGAAACCATTTTATAAGCACGAGTTCATGAGAACAGTATGATACTGGTAATGGTGCATCTCTAATGTGTTTGTATGCCGTAGCATTACAAGCTTCCTACATTAGAACTAGGTGGCCCAAACCTGTTCCAGCATGACAGTATCCCTTCAAACAAAGCAAGCTCCATGAAGACATGATTTGCCAGAATTGGTCGAGTTGATCTGCCATGCACAAAAGTGAGACCCCACTTTGAAATGACCTGGAATGCTGACAATTACCCAAAGCCTCCTCCACCATCATCATCAGTGCATGGCCACACTAATCCCCTCAGTCACTCTCCAAGGTCTAGTGGAAAGCCTTCCCTTAACAGCGGAGGTTATTATAACAGCTAAGGGGGACAAAATCTGAAATGCTCAAAAGCACATAGGGGTGTGATGGTCCCATGTCCACATTCTTTTGTCCATATAGTGCATATATTGGTAATTTGTTGATACCTTCCTTTGAATTATTTGAAACGAGAAAATAACTAACCTCCAACATTCTCTTTATTTTCAGCAGGCAGAAGTTGGGTTTTTCCAGACTGTAAATTCTTCATTGCCACCTGAAGAAGTTCAACTGGTTTTGCATTTGAGGTCAGGGCCTTCTGCAGAATGGAAGAACTTTTCTTACCATTGCCTTGAGGAGAAAAATATCAAAAGAAATTATTTACTGGAGGTGTGCATGGCAAATATTTGTACACACAAACACACACACACACACACACACACACACACACACACACACACATATATACACATACATATATACACATACATACACACAAACACACACACACCAACCTTGTGAGAGCTCAAACTGAGCATGGGCAATATGAACGAAGGCAAATGCTTTGCTGTTGGTTCTGGCAATAATGAAATTATCCTTTGCTTCATCGGGATCTTCAATTCTAAAGAGCAGTAAAAATACAAATGTATTATTACACCCTGAACAGTAAACTGACCTTTCAAATTTTGTTAATCAAAAATAAATACATAAAAATAATTAAGACAATCTATAAAATGAAAATAAAACAAATTAATCTGCACTTTTAAAAAAAGTACAAATAAATCCTGACAGATAAGTGTTTCCGTTGGTTTTTAAGATTCACAACAAACACACAACGGAAACACCGTTTTAACAGGAAAAAAAGAAATCTTTCTGAGACTGACATGAGCGTATATTAACAGACTCACTTGTGTGAATTTGAGAGAGTGACGCTCGGTGTCAAAATAAGAGTCGCATGTGTGAAGCATGATACTCGGCGCTCGTAAACTAATACTTGCTCGGTTTCTGAATAAAAAATTATTAAAAATCTTTGCTCGGTTTGCGGAACACTCGTAAACCACGTTACTCGCAATCCGAGGTTCCACTATATCTGCAAATTAATTTACTGAGCCATATTTAGTTATAGCAACAGTAAAACAAAAAAGTATATAAATAAAAATCAACCAATCACTCTGCAAAGTAAAACACTGTAGATGCCACAACCATCTGTGCCCAGGTGAGCTACAACACCTTAATTATGTTTTAATAATCCCATGCATCATTACACTAGGGGAACCACCACCTTTTAGCATTTACCGTTTACTCACCCTTTTAATTCGGCGTATCTGACAAGCATCCGTGCATAGCATTCAAGTTTGCTGTACTGTGCCAAGGGAAATCTTGTGAACACATTAGTATAACAACTCAACAGCCTAGAGAGAAAAGCAGCATTTGTGCGAGGGTCACTGGTCCTCTCCAGGTCTGTGAGATATGTGTAGCAGGCCTCAGGAGAGTTTAAAAGCATCATCTGGCTAATAAAGTCAGTGGTGTCTGAAAAACAAAACATTAGAATCTTTCATTGACAGGGAAAAGCGCCATGGCGATATCATCACATGAATAAATGAAAAATAAAATCTGTAACCTCCTGCCCCTACACCTGCAAATAAGGCATTACTACTGTACCTTTCCTTTCTGGTCTGTGTAAAAGTGCTGTGGTGGAGTCCACAACCATGTCCTCCCCAGTCTGTGGACTAATACCAAGTGGCTGTATAACAGTTTAGATTACATTATATACAAGTACAAAAACTTTTACATGTATGCTAAATAGATCAAAAATAGTTCAGACATAACACATTATTTTGCTGTAAAATTTTAAATTATTCATTGCAAATTCTATTCCTTGTGAAATACTAAAGTGGAAGAGTTTAATTAGCACACCTTCAGATTTAACAGATTGTAGTTATAAGCATCTCCATCTCCACAATTCTTCTTTGAAGAGGAAAGTGCGAATACACCTGGACGGCATGTTGGCCTACAGATAAAACATGCGTGCACACACACACACACACGTTATATGCATATACAACCACACACACATATCAACACTGTACATTAATACTGAAGATATCCAAACTAAATTATGTGAAATTATGCATTAAACAAACAATCAAAAAAGTGCAAAAAAATGAATACGTTTTATATTTTGGATTGCATGGCATTCTTTCATAAGATTCGCAAGTAAACATCTCAAAAAAGTCGGTCTTGCCAAGAGCTAATTTGTGACATTTCTTATCTGCTTAATGTGCTTTAGACCATCAGGGAAGGATGGGTACAGAGTCAGTCATATTAGTGCCATTACAACTACTGTACAATCCATATTGTGTTCAAGACAACAGACATTACTATCATTACTTTAAGAAATGAAGGTCAGTCAATCCAAAAAATCTGTACTTTTGAACGTATCCCGAAGTGAAGACGTCAAAATCAAACACCATGATGTAAGTGGCTCTCGTGAAGACTGTCCCAGGAAAGAAAGACCAAGCACCTCAAATTAATACCCACATAAATGCTTCCTGGAGTTCAAGCAGCAAACATATTTCACATCCTCTGTTCAGAGGAGACTATGTGTATCAGGCCTTCATGGTTGGCTTCAAAGAAACCTTTACTTAGAAACTTGGAATACAAGAAGAAGAGACTTATTTGGGCCAAGAAACACAAGGAATGAACATTAGGCAAGATGAGATCAAATTTGAGAGTTTTGGTTCTAACCACTGTCTCTTCGTTTGACGTAGAGAAGATTAACAGACATTTCCTGAATGTGTGGATCCCCACTGTGAAGCATGGAGTAGGAGGAGTGATGTTCTGGGGTGATTTGCTGGTGAACTGTTTTCCTACAGGACAGTTACTCCAAACACATCTCTAGGTCATATAAGAGCTTCTTTGTCCAAGAAGGAGAATAATGTAGTGCTGCATCAGATGACCTGGCCTCAACCATCACCTAATCTAAATCCGACTGAGATGATCAGCGATCAGTTCAACTGGAGTCAAGAAAAAGCAACCAACAAGC
This sequence comes from Clarias batrachus, assembly GCA_003987875.1. Classification (NCBI taxonomy): domain Eukaryota; kingdom Metazoa; phylum Chordata; class Actinopteri; order Siluriformes; family Clariidae; genus Clarias; species Clarias batrachus. The sequence goes on along the minus strand of QMIH01001113.1, from coordinate 88,248 downwards.
ATTCAACACCTCTGGGAACTCCTTCAAGATTGTTGGAAAACCATTCCAGGTGACAATCTGGCTGATTGAGAGAATGCCAAGAGCATGCAAAGTTGTCAAAGCAGAAGGTGGCTAACTTGATGAATCAAATATTTAAAAAAATATTCTGGGTTATTTAACACATTTTTATATACAGTATAGTATATATACTCCTTCAACCTTGTAGTGCAAGCATAATTCGTTCCAGAAGCATGCTTGTATATCAAAATCACTCAAATATGAAAGTGAATTTCTCCATAATAAATAATGGAAACTCCGATTGATTCATTCCACAACCCAAAAATATCCATATAAAAATTGTTAAGAAAAAATAAATAAAATAAAAATAAAACAAATTAACATACATTTACCTTTAAAAAGAATTCCGTTAGAGCAGTGTTTCCATTTGTGCGCGTGTAGCTGAAGTAAGATGACACACACACACACAAATGGAAACCTCTCTAGTGACACTCGTGTGCACACACAAAGACCTTTCAAGACCTTGCTCGTTTAGCAAATGTAGAAAAAAAAAGAAGTAAAAATTAATTATTTTACTTGTCTTGCAAAACTCTCACAGACCAAGTTACTCGCAATCCACGGTTCCACTGTAATTCCATATTTGTTCTATCACAATTCTAGTGTCTCCAGTATAAATTTACAAAATGTTGAAACAATTAAAAAACATTAATAAGGAGGCGTGTCTAAACTTCTCTGATACTACACACACATTTTATATTCACATACATACATATTAGTTTTTGGAAAGTTAACACAATCAATACCATTAGCATAACACAGATTCTCACCTAGATGAACTACTGCTGTAGCTGGGAGCCTCAGGTTTAAAAACACGATCAACATTTTCATTTTCCGGAATAGACAGAGGTACCATTGGCGTTCTCCCAGGCTACAAGGAAGAGAAAAGTTAGCCTCTTCATCTGTATTCCCAACTCTATCTTAATGACAAACAGCAATTTCAACCTTACAAGGGCAATTGTTCTTTTGCGTTGTGAGCTGGACGTCCAGATGGGGAAGTGCTCATCTGGTGGGCTGCTCTTCTGATCAGATCTGTGATTCCAACAAACAACAAAGTTCAAAAGCAATAGTAACATCATGTGACATTTACATATCACAATGCATTATATCATATACATTAATAATCCAGGTTGGTCTCCTACCCCAGAGAAAAACCACTAGAGAGCTGAAAGTCATCTAATCCATCAGACTTTCTGGAGTCAAATCTAGACTGTAAGTTGCTCTTCATGGGTTCTTGTAGATCATCAGTCACTAAAAATTAACATGTTTTTCTTATTATTCAATAATAAAAGTCAATGAATAAAACAATGTGTGTGTGTATATGCACAAATATAATGGTTTAAACAAAAAATACATATTGAATAAGGTTTAAAACAGAATAATACACAGCAAACACTGATTTAAAAAAATAAATTACAAACCAACCTGCAAGGTTCTCTTTATCCTCTTGTGAAAGAAGTTGCCCTTTACCCAGTTTTAGATTCTGCACTGCAGTTTCCAGAGTTTCCCACGGCCTAGCACCCACTTCAATAGCCTGCTGAAGAATCGAGGCGCTTTTCTTTTCATCGCCTGTCGGTTACGAGAATTTAAATAATATACACAAACATGTTAAAGACATGCAACCAAAGTCAGCTACACTATTTTTTTTGTACATTCCACAGCTAACGTCGGTTATCTCTAACACCCACTAACATTAAAACTGCTTTAACAAAAATCTCAAATTCTACTTTTCAACAATCCATAAAAAAAGATAGTAATGTGAAAAGTATTACATATTAAAAGTACAGTATATACACACATTGTGAACTAGATATTAAATATATGAAGATTATAAAACCTTTATGAACGTCTTATCTAGAAGCTTTGAGGTATTACTAAGCAAAACAGCATCAAGCGCTGCATCAAAAATTCAGTACCCATCTCCTTACCTTGCAAGAGCTCAAACTGAGCATATGCTATATGGACAAAGGCAAAATCCTTGCAGTGTGATCTTGCTATGTCGAAACTGTCTCGTGCATCATTGACATCCTGTATACTGTTTTTAAAAAAGAAGGCAAAAAAATTTTTTATCTAAAGTGTAGCTGCTAAAGAACAGAATGTGAATGAACAGAAAAAATGTCAGACTTACGCTTTAAGCTCTGCAAATCTGACCAGCATCCTTGCATAACTTAAATTCTGGCTGTGTTTTCCTAGAGGCATGCTTGAGAAAACTCGGGTGTAGCAATCAATTAATTTGGAGAAAAGAGAAGGATCTGACTGAGGATTGCCCTTTTTCTCTAGATTGGTCAAAAAAGTGCGGCATGTGTCAGGTGAATTGGAATTGATGATCCGGTTAATGTTGTCCGTGTCATCTGCAGAAAAAAAACAAGTCATTTTTTTTCCAAAACAGAAAAGGCATTCAAGTGGTACAGAAGACAGTAAATAGGTAGGTAGAACTTTGTCATTGCATAATACAGGTGCTCAGCAATAAATTGCAGTTTAGCATCCACCAGATGTGCAAATAATATATACACACATACACTCATATACACATACATACATACATACATACATACTGTATATACACCAAAAAGTATTTGGCAAAACCTGCAATGACATTGAATCCAAATACATATACTTCAGTAGTAGTTGGTCCCCCTTTTGCAGCAATAACAGCTTTAACTCTTCTTGGACGGATGTTCACAAGCTTTTGGAGTGTTTCTGCGGGAATTCTCGTCCATTCATTCTGTAGAGCATTTATGTCGTCAGGCCTGGCTCATAAACCCTGTTCCAGTTCATCCCAAAGGTGATCCATGGGGTTGTAGTGAGGGCTCTGTGAGGGTCAGTCGTTTAATAGTCCTCGCTTTGTGCACTGGGGCACAGTTATATTGGAACAGGAAAGGGCTTTCCCAGAATTGTTTCCCCCCAAAATGGAAGCATAGATTTGTCCAATATATCTCGGTATGCTGAAGCATTAAGATTGCCCTTCACTGTGAATAAGGGTCCTGATTAAAACACCTGAATTTAATAATGAACAGGTTTGGCCAAATGCTTTTGTCCATATAGTGAACATCATTAGTGCAAATGTAGGCATTGCGCAAATAAGGTACTGGTTAAATAAGGAAAGTTTTATATGTACAGTAAATAGTGTGCAACATGACTATGCAGTATCTGCAGAATAGATAATACTTGAAAAGGGGGAGATAAAGTTTTAACAGTTCTGTATAATATTACAAGAAAAATCACCATCGTTGTAGTATCTCTTGATCTTCTCCAGCTTCTGACACAGCATGGCAATCTGTAGCTTCCTCTCAGTGTTCTCCTCCTCATCCATCCCTAAACACACACACAGAAAGAGGGGAAGGGATGGAGAGGGAGAGAGAGAAAGACATTGCTTTCACTACAGCAAAATACAGTCCAGCGTTGCCAGTGAAGATTATTAAGCGTTTTGTAGTGGTGTTACTCCTTTAAAAGCAGGCATTTGTTATCATTTAGCTATAAATCAGTTATGCTTTGTACAAAGGTCAGTATGAAGCTAGTCAAGCAGGCTACCCTAAACTCTACTCCTATAATACTGCCTCTTACAACAAAGCTGAAGATACAACAGTCGTTTAAAGTCACAGAAACAACCATTTTTGAATAAAGCCTAAAGATGTGTCAGAGCTGTAATAATAAAATAAGCCGATAACAAAGAGCGAGCGAGCGAGCTAAACGCCACGGCGACACGGCAGGTCTCGCTAACTCGGAAGCTAAATAAGCTAGCATGAAGTAACGTTAGAAACTAGCATTACCGAACATGGACAAAAAGCGCGATAACAGTGGTCCTTAAAAACACTCGTACTAACGTTCATACTGCTCATACAAATGACTAGAGAAATGTCTTACCGCTGCTTGTAGTGGAGAGCTTCACCAAAAACTGTATTTATGTTATACACAGGATAAGTAAAAATCAACAAGACAGCCAGGAGTGTATTATGTCCCGCTTTCAAAATCGCCACCTCACCCAGCCGCGCGCTCTGATTGGTCAGTTTGTACTGAAAACGCCCCGCCCCTTAGCAGCTCCTCTACGAGGATCCCCATCTTGTGGCCAAGAATGGAAGTCGTTTGTTTCACCAGTTCACATCGCAGTCTCTCAGACATTTAACTAGAAATCCAACAAACAGTATATAGAATTCAAATGACTGGGAGCAAGTGTGATCTATTTGTGGCTGCCAGGACATATTGGGATAAAGGGAATGAAAAAACTAGGAGACAATTTAGTAAATAAGGCCAAAAATAAGGGAACACTGATAGATAGTAAAGTTCAGTAGAACAGAAGACGAGTACAATAAAGCAGGGATTGAAGGAAACATGGTAGAACAAGTTAATTAAATAATTTAAGGACACATGAATAAAATATGGAAAGACAGATGGATAAGGAAGAAACAGGCAGATAGTTTGATAAAATACAAAAGCAAATACATAGAGGGGAAAGAAACAAAAAAGAAGAAATCATTACGTCACGGCTAAGAATATGGCACAGTCTGCATAAGAAGCAGTAAAAGCGAAGGGAGTCTCAACAGTGCGCTATACAAGCTAAGAAAAATTAATTACTCGCCGGTTGGTGGCGGTAATGCACCATTTTGTTGTTTGCAAACCGCCAATAAAAACACACAAATAAGAAGTCGACTGTTTTTTTAACACAGCGTGCTGGAATGTTAATTAAAAAACGGTCTGTTCAGATGCACCTTAAATTACAGAATAATGTTGCAGTGTGAAAAATGCCTGTATTAGACCTTCTGGGTATTTTGAGTGCTGTGTTTTTGTGATAGCGCAGAGCCACACCCTGGGATTCACCCCCCTGCTGTTCTGTGTAATCGGAGACACTGGGCTACTCTTCAATTCTGTTCATCATGGTCTGAGAACTGATTCATGAGCACAGTGAATACATAATTATGTGAAACATGACATCAGGCTATATGCGTGTAATATATAATAATCTGACCCTACACTTTCAGAAATAAAGGTCATGTGATTTTTTTTTAAACCCATTTATACTGGTCATCATTCTCACTAGGGGACACAGTGGCTAAGTGGTTAACATGGTCATAAAATAATTTCTATATCATTGTTTATTTTATTTATTTATTGTGTGTGTGTGTGTGGGGGGGGGGGGGTCAAGAACCACTGATTGTCCATATAAATATATCTTTAACACAATTTGGAACACAAACTTTAAGCATATGTATCCACCTTTACATATTAGCCATTAATTGTTTAGTAATACACACAAGCAGTATATAATATGAAACTACACAACACATAATGGTGTAATGTTTATTCTTTATTATTCAAGCTAATACTCTAAAGTACATCAATGACTTCATGGTTTGAGTCCAATTCATCTCTGAAAACCATATTAAACAGTTGCAATATCATTAGCTATTACGGAATATATGTACAACAACAAAAAAATGGCATTATTAAATTAGTGTCATAAATTAAGCATTATTTCACTAATCGGTTAGCGGGACTTGTTTGGGTGCTTCCAGTTTCCTCAGGGTTTCATCCCAATGGGTAAACTGTTTAGACAACAGAAACATCTGGCCAAGTGTTAAGGGAGTTTGTTTACAAATTCAAACTTTATACAAACAGATAGCATAAGCAAGTTTGCCACTCGGGCACTCTGATCACGAGTACTGTATGAGAGCAGCTTGAATCATGCACAATGAACACTGCTTTTCACATGTGATATCAACAGCCGCAGCTTTAACACAAAGATCTTTGTGTAATAAAGGATACCATTTTGTTATATTCTTCAAACAGCCTTTTCACATCTGCAGATAACTCCTCATTTTTGTCCTGGAATGTAAATTCAGGATTGAAAAAACAGCAATATTAACAATTAAAAAAGAAACATGCACATTTAGACTGTTCATAAAAGAGACTAAGGGAGACCAAGAAAACCAAGACACCAAAAGGAGGGCTATGAAATAAATTTGGCACCATAAATAGTGACTCTCTATTCAGTCTATATAGTTTAATATATATTAATATATAGTTTATACTTTTGTCTCTTGATGAATGGCTATGGACAGTGTTGTTGCAATTATATATTAAAAAGATACATATACACACACACACTACAGACCAAAAGTTTGGACACACCTTCTCATTCAAAGAGGTTGAATTTGTATTAATGGCAAGAAAAAAACGCAGCTAAGTGAAGAAAAAAACGAGTGGCCATCATTACTTTAAGAAATGAAGGTCGGTCAGTCAGTCCGAAAAATTCGGAAAATTTTTAAAGTGCCCCAAGTGCAGTCACAAAAACCATCAAGCGCTACAAAGAAACTGGCTCACATGCGGAACGCAGAGACCAGGTCAATGCCACACAGAGTTCTAGCAGCAGACACATCTGTAGAACAWCTGTTAAGAGGAGACTGTGTGAATCAGGCCTTCATGGTAGAATATCTGCTAGGAAACCACTGCTAATGACAGGCAACAAGCAAAAGAGACTTGTTTGGGAACACAATAAAGAAAACTCTTTGAATGAGAAGGTGTGTCCAAACTTTTGGTCTGTACTGTTGTACTGTGTGTGTGTATGTATGTATAACTATGTCCTTTTAAAAGTTATATGGAGGCTCAAGAAAATCACAATAGATAATTGTTCACCCTATCAACTAGAGATCAAGTTTAAATCCCAGTGACGCTACAGCCATCCATGGTTAGAAGTCCAACGAAGAAACACGAACAAGGGAAGAAAATGCGGCATACTCCAAACAATTATCGACCTAGCCAATCATCAGCATCTGTTAGCTCATCCACACAACTGGCTAAAAAGAATACTGGAATTACATGGGCAGCCTAAATTGTCATTAATCAAACAGAAAATCAGGTGGGAAAACCGGATATGAATGGGCAAATAATGTGCAATAAGAATAAATGATTTATGCAATATCTGCAATTAATGCAATTTATGTAATCAATGCAAAAATTTATCACTGTGGATCATGCAATAATGGAATGTATGCTTTGTGGGAGTGTGTGTGTATTTTCAAGGTGCATCGAGTGGTGGCACTTTTAATTTCGTTGAACTTGTTGCAATGACAATAAATACTATTCTAATCAAGATATTGCAGCTTGTGTCCACAAAAAATGTATAAATGACCCGTGTTTTACCTGCTGACTGATGTGAACTTGAGACAAACGTTGCACTTTGGTAGAAAGCTCTGGAACAGCTGTGTTAGTCAAGAAGGAAGACAGAAATTAAAAAACCTAAATCAGTGAAAGATGATTATGTGTAAAGGTATTGCTTAAGTCATATATACTTTAAACAGCAATCATTAATTTAGAAAATATGGCAATAACAAATAAACAGCACAGCTTTAGATGTATTTTTATTAACAATATACTGTATATTAGATTTAAGCACATCAGAACATGTGCATTGTAATAAATTATCAAAGTACAAAAAAATGCCCTTTTTAAAAAAAAAAAAAAAAAAAAGGGAATAAAAGAGCCTATTTCTACTACAGTGTCAAAACTCCTCTTACCTTTAATATGTGGGCTATCGAGCAGAGGCTGGAGATTATTCACCTGCTCCAGCAAGGCAGCTTGGGAGCGCAGGAAGTCCTCCTCTATAACAGGAGCAAACGGAGGCATGACGATGCAATAATTAGCAGTTTTTAAAAGATTAAATATATAAAAGTATACACAAATTTCAACTGATTAAAATATGCAGAAATATGTACATCTTCAAAGATGCACTGCTGCATAGTCATTTGTCTCTATAACTATATATGAGACAATAAAGAGAATTCAATCAAAACAACACAGACATGGACAGCATTTACAATATGTAAATACAGATGGTAGCAAAAATATCTGCTTTCGGGAACTTATTTAATCAACCAGAATTATTTATTTAGTCAGAATTTATTGATGATTATGATACAAATGGCAGCACTAGATTGAGATCAGATAAGCACAGTCTGCACAATATTCACCAAGTTTAACTTGTGTACTACTGCCACTAAAAACAACAGCACCACACACAAACAAGATTTGACAAAAACAAAAGAAATCCCACAGACCTGCCAGGATAAATTCCAGTTTCATCGCATCTGGTACAGCAATGTGGTCTGTGAACTGTGGATCTATATACTTCAGCAAATCTTCAACTGGAAAAACAGAGAAGGTAAACAGAATCATGTATTGCAGCAAGTTTACGAGACCCATATCTGTCAAAAATCTGTTTCTCACTTTTCTTGTGAAGAATCTTGACTCGTTCTCTCTTGTTCGCGGTGTTGGCGAGGGCAGAATTTATCTTGGCCAAAGATTCAACACACTGAAAAACAGGAAAAGGACATAATTACAGCCAATAAGCAGCTGCTAACACTATTCCCATCTAGAATATTGACCCCTCCCCTACGAAGAATAAAGCGGTATAGAAAATGAAAGTGTGAGTATAAAAACTGCTTTATTATATGTCTGTATTTATTGTCTTCTGTGACATCTGCAATATCTGTCCCTGTGTTACTTATGACTCTTGTGTCATCACCTTGATGCTGAGGGATCTATATAGTTTGTGATTAAAGGAACAACAGGAGTGACTTATTGACTTCTAGATAATAGCTGCTGGCTAAAGTAGATAGCCAAGTGCAAGCAATTTACTGAGCACCTGAGCAATTGTTATATAGTTAAAATGAAATACTGTAGCACATGACAAAAAACTGTAACATCAGCCACATCAGCCACACAGCTAGGCCACGCCCGTCTGTCACCAAGAACACGCCCAGTGAGTCAATCTACTATATTTACACCACTGTTATCAGTGATTAAAGTGTATGACAGCACATGCTGAAGAAACTACAGAGTTATACTAACTGCACTGTGGTGGATTTTACCTCTAACGCTACCCAAAGACTGGAGATGATGATGACCAGCTTCATTGCTAGCTACGGACATGCAGCTAGCCAACGACTACTATTCCCCCAAAAAACACAAATCATCGTTTAAATATTTGCATTTTCACCATTCCCAGATACACGTTACCTTAACTGGTTTACTACTTTGCCCACGTTCGCCGTACACACGCTTTTCCAGAGCTTGAAGGCGATTATCCAACTCATCAGCGCCGCTTCCTTCCATTTTGCCTTCTGTGTATCTCCAAACCGGAAATGACGATGACGTCATTAACATTCACGCTCACGAGCCGGGTTGCCAGATCCGCTTTCCATAGACAGTTCAATTCCACAATGAGCTACCTCGTTACAACGTGCTTTTTAATTAACAAAAATAAAATGCAGTGCATTGAGAAATAAAAATCTCTACAATCAATACGGTGTAGTATAGATATTCAGAAGGTAATGTAAGGTAACGCCTACAGATTTATGAGGGTGGATGTGTTGGCAGCACAGTGGCTTAGTGGTTAGCACTGTCGCTTTGCACCTTCAGGATCCAGGTTCGATTCCCGCCTTTGTGTACATGGAGTTTGCAAGTTCTCCCATCAATGGTGGGTTTCCTCTCACAGTCCAAATAGATCTAGATTAGGTTTATTAGGTTTACAAAATAAATATGGATGTGGAATAAGTGTACAAGCATAATGGTCAACCTGGAGTATCCCTCAGTGCCCAGGTCACTTCAAAATAAACCAACCAACATTTTTAAATGTGCATGCCAGGATCAGAGAGGAAATCTGTGATTGATAGACAGAAATGACAGACAGATACAGTCATGTGTAATAGTTAGTCTCCCCACCCTCAAACAATCAACAACATATAATGTTTTTCACTGTGCCATGATGTTTATTGTGTGTTGTGTTTTATATTTAGCATGTGTGTGTGTGCATTTGTGTGTGTGTGTGTGTGTTTATTCTGTATATATATATATAAAACACACACACCTTTAACCCACCTTTATCATCAATAACTTGAAGCAATCTTTTCCTGTATCAATTTATTAGTCTCTCACATCATTTTGGCCCATTCTTCTTCTTCATAACGTTGTTCCAATTCATTTATGTTTTTGGGCATTTGCTTATGCACAGCTCTGTTAAGGGTGGGCCGAAGCATTTCAGCTGGGTGGAGGTCTGGACTTGGTCTGACTAAGCCATTCCAAACCTTTTTCATGCATTCAGATTTCCTGGTGTGCTTCAAATCCTTGTCCTGTTGCCTGACTGAATTTAGACCAAGCTTTAGCTCTTGGATCAATTGGCCCACATTTGCTTCTAGAATATTCTGATCTACAGAAGAGATTATGATTGACTGAATGACTGCAAGACAAATCATCCCCCCTCCACCGCTTTGCTTGACAGTGTGTATGTGTTTTTTCTGCTAAAATGCAGTTTGGTATTTCCAAACATGTTGCTGGGCATTAAGATCAAACAACTCCAGAAGGGATGTCCACTTCTGGAAGGCCTGGAAATTGTCTTGGATCCTTACCACCTGTGAATAATCTTCTACAATGAACTTCAAATTATTTGGAAACGGTTTAATAACTCTTTCCAGTTCATGTGGGGCAACAATTGCTTCCCTAAGATGATTGCTTATGCTTTTCCCTATGCTTTTTAGGATGCTAAATCAGATTTGAAGGTTAAATTCCTTGAACTCTTTAGCTTGTTCTTAAACCATTCCTGAACAGTGTGGCCAGGCATATTATCCTGTTGTAAGTGGCAACTGGCATTATGGAAAACCCTTGCTGTGAAAGGGTGTACTTGGTCTGCAATAAGCTCTTGACAGGTGGTCTATGTCAAAGTAAAATCCACATGAATGCCAGGACCCAAGGTTTCCAAACAGAATATTGCCCGAAGTATCAAACTGCCTTTAAAGATTTCTTTCTTTCCGTAGTGCATTCTGATGCTATATTTTCTCCAGATAAGTGATACATACATAAATACATACATATATACATACAAACAGTAGACAGCCATCCAAATGTTGTAGAAGAAAACAATTTAGCAGCCAATGAATCTTTTTCAACTGTTTCAATTGTGTAGTAACACCTTTTTTATCATAACCTGCATTAACTTTTTCAGTAATTTGTGCTACAATAGCTCTTCAGACCAGAGAGGCTGACCTACACATTCCACACAAATCAGTGAGCCTCGGTCACAGAAACCCATATGACCAATTACCCAATTGTCCATCCTTGGACATTTTTTGGTAAATATTAACCACCCAGCAAAATCCTTAGTGTTGATTTAACACTTTAAGAGTACATTTGTGACCATTTGGTCATATATAAACACTTGGGGTGTTAAATCAACAATAGGGAATTTTGCAGTGTGCACTGCATCCTGAAAATAGTCCATAGTATTTAGCATTTCTAAGTGCTTTGACTCTGTAGTCCTGCCATCACTATTTGGCCCATGTCAGATTCAATCAGTTCTAAACGCCTATCCATTTTTCTTGCTTACAACTGAAAAGCTTGTTTACATGCTGCCTAATGTAGCCCACCCTTAGATATGTGGCGAGGAGATATTATTTATTCAAATAAGTTGTCTGTGGTTTTAATGATTTGGCTGATCAGTGTACATAAAAAACCGTTATGCATCTGCCCATCTGTCCTCCCTGAAAGTACCTCGAATTTGTAAATCCCCATGCAATCTGTTAGCCTTTTTTCTGTGTAATGGATTGACATTGGTATTTCAGTGGTGTATTGTTGTATGCCATTGGAACTACCGGTTTGCAGGGTGCGGATAAGATAGCTACATTCTGACAATAGCCAGGCTTTAGGGTGGGGAGTGGGGGTGGTGGGTTGGCTGTGTCGCTGAAGCGGATCTCAGATCAGATAAGGGGAAAACGCAAGCTCCTCGCACGGGCCGTGGCGCATGCGCAGTTCGCCTCAGCCCGTTTCCACAGGAGCGCCCGGAGAGTAGAAGCCACAAACGCACTGATGCAAATGTCCGTGTAGGATGCTCTGTACATACACCCAGGTCTGTTGCCGTTTTATTTATTTCTTAAGTATTTAGAATTTTGCTACTTATGTCACATTTGGATTCTTGACATCAAACGGAACATTTGTGTCGCATGACCTTGTGCTGAATGTCATTAGAAAGGGATTTTATGCGCAGTACGGTAAGGATAAAATAACGCGAATCACAATAATGGGATAGATAGATAGATAGATAGCAGTTCATTCTAATCTATGGTTTACACTAGGTTATTGTTTAGTTATAATCGAGTGCACTAGATAACCGGTTAATATGCCCAGCATTAAGCAGCCAGCCAAAACAAAATAAGAATATTTTCTGGCTCTATATAAAGTGTCTCGTCAGGACGGCGTTTTTAACATAAATTGCATTTAGCGTGCGTGCATGTGTATGTGTGTGTGTCTGTGTGTGGGTAGTGGGGGGGGGGGGATAATATTCAGTACAAACCCTGTATTTGTGCTGATCCTGGGCAGGTGCTTCATCGCCATTTGGTGCTGCTGCTCTTGTCTCATGGCCCTAGTGAGGATAAGCCTGGAAAAGGAGAGGCCTCTATTTAATAGGAATGTCACAGACAGTCTGTCGGTGCATTTTATTCATAAATAACGTCCATGCTTATTGTAGGAAGAAATGCAGGAGGTTTTGCCTCAGGCTGCTGTTCACGGAGTATCCCACAATGCGGTTTCGGATGTAGTAAATGCGAGTAGGATTTTAGCAAGCTCACGTGTTCCTGAATTACAAAATGGCTTTTTTTTCTCCTCAGCTTTGGCCTCATTTTGCGACATCCAAAAAAAGCATTCTGTCCTTTCAGTGAATAAAAATGCCAAGCCGTTAGTAGTCCGTCTGTGCTATTTCACCTACAGACCATTTATTTTGATGTATTTACCTGTTCAGGAGCGATTTCTGACATAACTGCTATTTCTTTGCGGTTATAAGAGGAGACACGTGCCACTGGGGCTTTTGTACAGAAAAACCAATCGGTACCTGTGATAAATCCTGAAAGAATTGGAAAAAAACATATATAGATCCGGTAATTAATGTTACCGGAAATTAAAAAAAATCAAGATAAATTGCTAATTAAATAAACATGCAAATAAATGCATGTAATAATTGCATCTGGAAATCTGACATAAGGTATTCCTATATGACATTGTTTATGCACATTTACTTTCTGTAATGAGTTGTTTCCTTTTTCGTGTTTTTCTTGTGCAATCAAATATATATCAAAGTATTCAGTGGTTGATAGATATTAGACTCTGTAGATGGATTATAAATGAATGCACTTAGTTTTTAATGGTTCGGAAAATAGTATATTGGATTATTTAGTCTCTGATGTATAGGGCCTGGCTGACATTTGGTCCAGTTTCCTGTATACATAAACAGCAGTTTCAGTTATATATTTAACGGAAGATGTAAACACACCGTTAATATTCAGGCAACACTACAAATTTTTCTACCCTGAAATTATTTTAAATCTCACAATTCAGTGTTTCCCACAAGAGTGTGGATTCTGTGTTCCATCTGTTCCCTCTTAAGGTTTTTCTTTCGTCAGGGATGTTGCCATTGCTTCTGGATCTGAATCAGCATCTGAAACTCTGTAGGGAGGGTATCTTTTGTTTAAAATGATATAGTAGTCAAGTGCAATTTACTGGAATGATATTCTCCTTTAGGCAGCACTTCATATTGACTATCCTTTATGGTTTCACTGCGAAAAAGAAACACTGAAATTTATGGCTGGAGAAAAAAAAAGACAACCTTGTTAACAAACATGTTCAAAATCTGGTCAGATCGGAGCTGTACAGATCAGGGCCTCAACAAGGGCTATAAAGATTAGCATTACACATGTTGAAAGCATATTTATTTTTGTAATGTGCGTCATGTTGTATGGGGATGCACAATAGTCATTAGAGGTACAATAATTTAGACTAGCTATGTCACTGTTATATTTGGATTCACTTTAATTTTTTACAATGTTCTATTTTATTTACTGAAGGACAATTAGGACCTATTCTGCAGAGATGGATATTGTAACACATTTGGTCAACGACACTATCGAATTCTACAAATGGAGTCTTACCATTGCAGGTAAGTACAATTTCCTAGACTTTCTTTCTAATTTCATATGATGCAACAATTGAGAGACATCATATTCTTGGCAACATGGATATCAGATGAAACTGCAACCAAGACAGCTGTCTATTCACTTTAACTGAATTTCCTCTGAGACTGATAAATACCCAAAAGAAATATTAAAAGCTATCAATCTATATCAAGCATTAATATCAGATAATTGTCAGTAAAAGTCAGTATGATTTTTTTAAAAACTACTTATAAGTGGTTGAATGCATTTGACATTATTAACCAATGTCAAGCTGCTCAAAGTCTTGCTCTATATTGCAGTCTTCTCTATGACAGTAAAGCTTTTGTCTGTACTGCGCTGAATATATTTTCACTCCTGAAGGAACTGAAAATGGATGCATGGCTGCCTCGGTAGAGCATCAGTGCATTCAGTTATGTTTGTGTGTAGTAGATAAGAATTGACTAAATTGATTTGCTTTCAAATACTAGAGACAGTTTCACATATTTCCTCCAAGACATCTGAAGCCAGTCAGCTTCAATGTTTTTGAACTGCTATTCATGCTGCATCATGAGGTGGTGTAGCACACTGGGGAAAATGCACTCTCCACTCCCTTTTCGTTGGACAAGCTCAAAGAATCTCACAATTACAAGGGGTAGAGGTTTGAACAATCTCTAGACAATATGGGGAACTCTTTTTCATAGGCATTTTTTAAAAATACCAATATGTTTGCTTACAGCACTTTGAGTGTTAAGGGTAGCTGCTATTGTTTGGGGTAGAGTCATGGATCAGCTATTACATACTAGCTGGTTCTTTTCTTGTTCCAGACAAACGTGTGGAAAAATGGCCTCTGATGGGCTCTCCTCTCCCCACACTGGCCATCAGCTCATCATACCTGCTCTTCCTCTGGCTGGGGCCAAAGTTCATGCGGAACAGGGAGGCTTTTCAGCTCAGGAAGACCCTTATTGTGTACAACTTCAGCATGGTTATTCTTAACTTTTTCATCTTCAAAGAGGTGATACAATAATTCAGAAGCTTCATTGTTTTGTAGTAATAAATCTTTTAACTTTATATGTGTCATTCTTGAGCCTTTTACATGACTCGTTATTGATCGTCTTTTTAAGCATTTAATGCATTTAATTGAATATATTTGTATAATAGCTGGATTTGTTGATCTATTACAGCTCTTCCTTGCAGCAAGGGCAGCGAACTACAGCTACCTCTGCCAGCCAGTGGACTATTCTGATGACCCTAATGAAGTCAGGGTGAGTGTGGTCCTCAAGAGGGGCTCTGATATGATTAACTGCAGTGTCGCCATGACTGTACCAGCCCATGGAAAACGAAAGAGCAACCTGATCCCTTCCTTTTATCTAGCCAAGGAGTGTACTCAAAGAGGGTGTGTGTGAGAGTGAGCTCAGTTTCAATGGCAGCACCATCAAGGCTAAAGATTACCTAGCTTGCATAGGCCAAAGTTCATGATATTGTATTATGGATAGTTTTATTACATTACATTTTTAATTCAAAAATCATTTAGAGGATGTCAAGACACAAGTTATACTATAAATTAATAGAAGGAACTGACGGTAATAAATATTTTTGTTTTACATCAAAGGTCAAATTACTTAAATAATGGTCATGAAATTCATGAAATAAGTAAAAGATTAAAATATACAAAAATAACCCAAATCACTAAAACAGTTAAAAAATGGTAACTGTATTATATAATACTCTTTTATTTTCTAATAAACTTAGTTGGATGTTAATGTTGGATGTCTTTCTAAACAGGTTGCAGCTGCGCTCTGGTGGTACTTTGTGTCAAAGGGGGTTGAATATCTGGACACAGTGTTTTTCATCCTTCGTAAAAAGTTCAACCATGTCAGCTTTTTGCACGTTTATCACCACTGCACCATGTTTACACTGTGGTGGATTGGCATCAAATGGGTTGCAGGTGGACAGTGTAAGTATTTGGTATAGTCATGACAGTTAAGAAATGTTCAGAAGGTAAATATATTTACCTGCTGCATGTAAATGAATGAATTATTCCCCAAACATTATGTAAGGAATAAAACATGACAGGAAGTGCTATCTGCGATGGATTGGCACCCTGTCTAGGATGTACCCCCGCCTTGTGCCCTAAGTCTCCCACAGTAGGCTTCAGGCCGGTATAGACGATGAGTGAGTGAGTGCTGTTAATGAAAATAATGAATGATACTGTATCACCTTAAAATTCATTATTTCACACTAGCAGCTAAAGGATTATTCCTCATGGCAATTTCTCAACAATTTTGAGATTGCACAATTTTTTTTTAAAGAGCAATACATTTTGCTCTTTAAACATTCATAGCACATTTAATGTTGTAAAACGTCCATTAGTTTTTGTTATGACATGGACTGTAAAAACTATAAATAGTCCTTCCCTCGCCAGCCTTTTTTTTTCACCTCTCTCGAATTAAAATGATGAACTGCACCTTATTATGTGTGACTGAGAGACTGGAAAGCACTCTGTCACAAAGATGTTCCCATGTAGAAAAATTACTGACCGTTACAATTACTGATTTTGGAGACACCTTCTATAAATACATACTAATAGAAAACGTCATCATTTTACTGCATTTAGGTAAAGATTATGCTGCCGTCTTTTTTGACCGCATAATGTCATTTTTCAGACTTTCACTTATTTTGGATAATTATTTTCCCCTGGTTGTAGAAGGTTGTCCACAACAAAACATTTTTGGTGAAAAGTGCAATAAATTATACTTTTAAAGGCCTTAACCTATCACTGGCAGTGGTGATGCTGTTGAGAGCCACGATGCACTTAACAGCAATATTTTAGAAATAAAAAAAAATAATAAAAAATATATGTAATTTGTAATTAAAGGTTTTGTGTGCAAGAAAACTCAACACTTTTTGTCTTTGTTTTTAATTTGCAGCCAGAGACTAAGTATCAAAACCACAATCAAAGCACAAGTTTTTGCTTTTTAAAAATAAAAAAAACAACCAACACATTGATATACTGATTTAATTCTTGCATGTTGTTACTTAATTGTATATTTTAATTCAACTCCATAAAATGATTTATCTTATGTGAAAAGAATGTGGGAAATAATGAGTTGGATTAATAGAATTTTGAAAAATCACACTGATAAAAAAAAATTTGACCTAATCTTTTGCTATGTCAAAAAAACATCCCCAAACGTTTGAAAAAAATAGTACTTAAATCTAACATTCATATACGTACATACATACCTACATACATACATAAAAGCGTTCATATAAACCTGTAATTGGAATCACAGTTGGACCTACTGTCCAAGATTTTATTGAAAAATACACTCTGGGGGATTAGAATTTTTAATTCAAAAATGTATCTAGAGAAAATCTGTCCTGCATATGATGATGATATTTTGCTAAGTGGCAGCATTAATAAAAATTTTTTTGTTTTTTCCTCTACAGCATTTTTTGGTGCTCATATGAATGCTGCAATCCATGTTCTTATGTATCTTTATTATGGACTGGCTGCGTGTGGTCCCAAGATCCAGAAATACTTATGGTGGAAGAAGTACCTGACAATTATCCAAATGGTATTTTGAATTTAATTTATTGTGCTGTGATGTTTTTACTGTCTCATCCACAAATCTCTTCATTTATTTGTTTTTGTAGGTTTAAGTCTAAGGCAGCTGTACTTGACATGTAATCATGAAAAACACAATTGAAGGCCGTTGGCCAGGAATTACAAAATACCATTGTAATTGTAGAATTGCTTAAAATTTAGGCAAGTCGTGTGTAATGTTTTTAATTACTTTCTCCCAGAATGTCTTTTTACCCTCACTTTACATCTGTTTTCCACCTCCACAGGTCCAGTTCCATGTCACTATTGGTCATACTGCTCTCTCGCTCTACACTGACTGCCCCTTCCCTAAATGGATGCACTGGTGTCTGATTGGTTATGCTCTCACCTTCATTGTCCTCTTTGGGAACTTCTACTACCAGACATATCGTCGCCAGCCACGCCGTGAAGGTCTGTCCAAGGCTGGCAAGGCACTGTCTAATGGAGCTCCTAATGGAATGGCAGTCAGTAATGGAGTGAGTGGCAAGATGGTGGAGAAGCCTGTGGTAGCAGAAAATGGGAGGAGGAAGAGGAAGGGCAGGGCAAAGCGTGACTAGAGCAGATAAAGGATTGAGATGCAGAAGCAGGCATATTTGAGAAAGGATATAAGAGATGGGACATTTGTTAAGGAGCTGTACTTTTGTGGGATGCCAGGGATGAGGATATGACTGGAAGCTCAAAGGTCACTGTGTGGGCTTTGCTACCACCAGTTAGGGTGGGTAAGATTAGAAATATTTGTTAAGAACAAACTTTTGATTCTTCTGTTTACAGCTGTGTTTTTACTGATTTTATGCATAAGCAACCCTGTAATAAGAATGGAATAGTCATGATCAATGGAGCCTGAATTCTCTATCAAAGCATACAATTATTGAAACAATTCTTTAAAAAAAAAATCATCTTCCTCTGTGTGTCTGCATTCAATGTTCTTATATTTCTGGTTGTCATCTGTTAGATTTCAGGCCAGAATTCCAGCATGTTTACATGCCACTCACGATATACTCAAGTCAAGTAAAAAAAAAAAAAAAGCCATCTCTGCATTTTATTTTGAACCATACATGCCTTTATTATCCAGATTGAACTCATTCTAAAGCAGTTTTGCCCATTCTGCATTTTATGTCTTTTAACACAGCTGTTGCTTTGTTCTATGCATTATAAGTTGACTTCATCATGAACTGGCATAAACCCTGCTTCATACAGTATATCTAGTAGTATAAACATCAAGCAATGTTATTTATGTTTCAACATTTTATGTTATTTTCAAAAAAGTATTATGTCACTTACAAGAGTGTCATCATTTTAATTTCTTCAAAAGGGCCTTAACAGCAGCTAAAGTATGTGATGCATAGCTCCTGAACCATTGGCTTTTCCATGAGATTGTGAAAAAAGGAAAATGATTTGATGTTAAACTACTAGCAGATTGTGCCCATAAAGATTTTAGAGGCATAATGTTCAAGTTATAAAGACTACACATGGTGATAAAATATTCTCGCAAGCCTGCCATTGCCGTCTGAAAATTCAGTTGTTCCTCAACAGTCTTAAAGCAGCATCTCATACTTTTGAATATTTATCCAAAAAATGCAATGCTGTTGTGGTTTGTCTTCTTAAATAATTGTTTTTATGTTGTATATGCCGCGCAATTTTGTACATTGTGCTTTTAAAATAAAATGGCTATCATGAAGGGATTTCTCTGTTTCATTGTCCTGTCCTTTCTTGTTTTTTTTATATATAAAAATATATAATATATTAGACATATATCATATAAAATATATAATGGATGGACAGGAAAAGAAATGGAGTAGGATTTATTTTGAAAGAGGTGTTTGTAAGGAATGTTCTGGAGGTGAAAAGAGTATGGGATAGGTTGATGAGTCTGAAGCTGGAAATTGATGGTGTGCTGTGCAATGTTGTTAGTGGTTATGCCCCACAGGTAGAATGTGAGTTAGAAGAGAAGGAGAAATTCTAGAGTGAGTTAGATGAAGTGATGCAGAGCATCCCCAGAGGTGAGAGAGTGGTGATTGGTGAAGGTAGAGATGGCAAAAGCCAAACAAAGAGCATATGAGGACTTGTATGTTAGGTTGGACACAGGGGTGCAAACGCACATTTGCTGAGGGGTATGCAAGATCATGGATCTCTCCCCCCCCCCTTCAGCTTTCTCTTTCTTCTTTCTCTTCCCCTGCTCTTGACTTATTTGCTTTCTCTCTGTACTCTTCATCTTCATGACTGAGTAAATGGACCAGATATTTCACACTATTTATACTTTAATTCTGCAGTCCTCCAATCTTCTATATTTCTTGGCCCATTCCTACCTGTTCTCTTCACCTGCTTTGTCWTTCTCTTTCACCTGCTCTTCGTTGTCCTCTTCATCTTCATGGCTGAGTAAATATACCATTATGTTATTATTATACCTACAGTATACTACAGCAGACAACTTTCAGTATGAAACTACTTGCATATTTCTAGACCCTATGAAAGAGTGCTTAAAAACTACCAGAAATGCAAAAATGTAAGTAATTAAAACATTAAAGTCTAAATAAATAATTTATATTGTGTGTGTGTGTGTGTGTGTGTGTGTGTGTGTGTGTGTGTGTTAGATCAGGCCTGTAAGACGTCTTTTTAACGAACACTCATGTACAAAGCATTAAAATTATTGTATTTGCTAAACAGTGATGTAATTTCATTAGCACTGTTATTACAACAGAAACAGAAAAAAAGCTCATGCATTAATACATTTAAATTGCATAATTTTTAGAAACTTTATGGATTTTCAAGCTGTTTTGAGAATCCTCTTTACAAAAAGCTTACAATGGGGTGGGGGCTGGACTGAACATAACGAACTGAGAGGATAAGGCAAGAGCCCAAACGCCTATTTTTTCAGGAATATGACTGCCGAGCCTCGCTGGCAATAACGTTAAATGTTGATGAACTTAAAGACTTACAGTAATACAAAATGATTGGTAAGCTTACCAATCTCCTTTTATCCACTTTGACATTGCTGTCTTCATTTTAAGACACTGTTTTTCATTTTCTTTTTTTTTTTCTTTTTCTGTTCTGCGCGCCAGAAAATGTCCCTTTTCTGTCCATTTTGCATACGTGACTGTCTGGCAACTATAGGAGGGTAGTTCTCAATTGATTTGTTTTTGCTCGTTTAAAATGCTAAACAAAAATAGTCTTTTAACAAATATATTTTTTCAAATATTTTAAAAGCTTTATTAAAGACAATTTTCAAATATTTTTTCTGCATATACTGCATACCCCATTTTTGCACCCCTGGTTGGACAGTAAGGAGGGAGTGGTGGATCTGTGCAGGTTGGCAAGGCAAAGAGATAGAGATGGAAAGGATGTGCAGCATGTTAGAGTGATTAAAGATAGGGACAGAAATTTACTTGACAGGTACCAGGAGGGTGATGGGAAGATGGAAGGAGTATTTTGAAAAGTTGATGAATGACTAAAATGAAAGAGAATGAAGAGTAGAAGAGGTGACAGATGAAGTTAGACAGGGGTCTCCATGGTCAATGATGTTTGCAGAGGACATTGTGCTTTGTAGCTAGAGCAGGGAACAGGTGGAGGAAAATCTAGAGAGGTCGAGAGGTTCAGATTACGCTCTGGAAAGCAGAAGAATGAAGGTTAGTCGTAGCAAGACAGAATACATGTGTGTGAATGAGAGGAACCTAAGTGGAACGGTAAGGCTATAGGGAGCAGAGTAAAGAAGGCGCAGGACCTTAAGTACTTCGGGTCAACCATCCAGAGCAACAAAGAGTGTGGAAAGGAGGTGAAGAGGCATGTACAGGCAGGTTGGAACGGGTGGTAAAAAGTGTCATGTGTATTGTATGATAAAGTATCAACGAGAATGAAAGGAAAGGTGTACAAGACAGTGATGAGACCAGCAATGCTATACGTCTTAGAGACAAGCGGCACTGGAGAAAAGACAGGAGGCAGAGTTGGAGGTAGCAGAGATGAAGATGTTATGGTTCGCGTTGAGAGTGACAAGGATAGATAGGATCAAGAATGAGTTCATCAGAGGGACAACCCATGTTAGATGTTTTGGAGATAAAGTCAGGGAGGCCAGACTGAGGTGGTTTGGACATGTTCAGAGGAGAGATTGTGAGCATATTGGTAAAAGGATGCTGAGGTTGGAACTGCCAGGCAGGAGGTCTAGAGGAAGACCAAAGCGGAGATTTATAGATGCAGTGAGAGAGGACATGAAGTTATGTGGGGTGAGAGAAGAGAATGCAGATGATCGGGTTAGATGAAGGCAGATGATTCACTGTGTGCAACCCCTGAAAGGGAACAGCCGAAAGACTTAAAAAAAAAAATATATATAAAATATATAATATATGAAAGATATAATTGTAAAAACAGAGGCAAGATGATAGTTTTAAAAAAAATCACTGATTGCTTCTCTGACCTTAACATATATACATATATAGTATGTCATGCAGAAATTACCAGCACTAGGCCATATTAAAACAATCTTAGTCACATTAGATCATTTTCATGATCATTGCATTTATCACCTTAAAATGTATAGTTCTTGTTAAAAAAATCCTCTTTCCATCCTCTTTCTTAACATGTAACTTTCTTATTCAATCTTGATCCTTTATGAACTGCCATAAGGTAACAGCACAATAACACACCAGCTGCTTCTTGGGGTCCCACCCACCCCAGCCGCTCCGCGGGGTCCAATTCACCCCTTTCCCTCCATCAATCATAGACGATGAAGATCCCTAAGGACCAATCGGAGCCCAGCATCTCTCCTCCTCCTGGTCAACGCAGCAATACAGACAAAAGTTCCTATGGCAACAGTACATGGTTCCACTCTCCCCCTTTCTACTCAAATGAGATATTTTGTAGGCCTACATGCTGCACTGCTACTTAATGTTTTAGAGATATATCCAGACAAATGGCTCCAAAAAACATGTTAACATCAACCACAGTATTTTTACTATCAGGCTTAATTCAATGCATCCAGTCAAGAGAAAAAAAAACATTTTCAGTTAATTGTACAAGATACAGGATAATCAAGGGTGCAGCTTTGTATTAAAAATTTAACTTACAACACTGAATCATGGTAAGGATGATGATGATGGTGATGATGATTTATAGTAATGTAGAATTTATTTACTATATACAGAAAATAACACCCTGTTCCTGAATCCAATTATGGACATACCACATTGAATGTCAAACAGGGAACAATCCAAAACCCCAAGTGCCAGTGCACAGCTCCCTGCTGCCAGTTTTTTACAGGAAACTAGGGGGAAAATTCCCTTCTGTGTTGTGAACCTGCCTTCTGAAAACATTGTAGAAGAAGAGTGTGTGTCTTTAATTCTTCATAAATGTACCATCGGCATTTCTATTAAAGGGACAGTGGTTAAAAGTGTAATATTGGGCAGCATAAGGAGCATGTGTTTCAACAGAGAGATTAGTTAGTAACACAAAATCAACTGGCACTTCAGAAACTGTTGGAAAGTCACTATATGGCCATATGTTTGTGGACATCTTACCACTTCACCCATATGTGAGTCCTTCCCCATGCTGTTGCCACACAAGACTAAAATACACAATAATATAGGATGTTTCTGATGGGTGTAACATTTTAATTTCCAGCATGGCAGCATCCCTGTGCACATTATGCTCCACAAAGACATCGTTTTTTTAAGGTTGGGGAAGACGTTGTCCAGTGGCTTGCACAGAGCCTTGACTTCCCAGTGAAGACTTTCTGAATATTAAGGCTGGCTGCACTTTTAAAAAATGATCTGGAATGGCATGTTCAAAACGCACATAAGGGTGTGATGATCAGATGTCAACAAATTGTGCATATCTTTTTATAGCCTGTTTATCTAACTCAGGGATGTGGAAGCTCTACAGGGGGAAACAAACCAATTTGAAGGGCTGGCATCACTGTTGCTAGGCAGAATTCTCTCTGGTTGAATGATTCAAGCGTTCGATTCTCCACCATTGCTCATTTGTTGCTCATTCCTTGTTATATACTTGTTATACACCCTCAGCTGCCACACAGATCCCTTTTCATTATTCTATTTCCTCTTTAGATTTCAGATATTATATTACAAATCTCTAATAAATATCACAGTATTTACACCAGTGAATAAAGACAGTGAGTGAACTCGGGAAAATGCAACGAAGACCCCGCCCGACTGTGACGTCACTGCGCACCCGCCTCTTTCCGGTGGATGTCCGCTGGTGGTCCTGCATCGCCGGATGGTGTGTATCTTTCCCCCACACCGCTCATTATTGCTGGACAATACAGGATGCTGAAACGGTAAGGGCTATATCTTCTAAACAAGGAATAAATATGGAAGGGAAAAGAGGCAGTTCTATTTGCAAAATCTGCACCTGATAAAGTTGATCCTATTAATTATTCTTGTTTTAGACAGTCACCTTGTAAAGGTTATAAATAATGCGACTCAGTTTACACAGGCCTAAATGGCTTAAAGGATAGCATAAATGATTTGAATGCAAAGACAGCTCGACTATTTATCAACACTACTCGACAATAGGCTCTTTTACTTTAGACAGGGCATAATACTGCTTATAATATCACCAATAACGCCTGTGTCGGGACGCTTTTCATTTGAGAAAAAAAAAACCAGTGTGTGTTATGTCAGGCTATTTCTAATCCATTATTTAATTTGAGTCTTTTGGGAGGGATGATTCGAAGCTGATCCAGAGGCCACACATGACTGCTGAATAGAGCATTGTTTACAGGACATAATAACGCTTGTTTGTAACAAAGTAGGCTACAAAATTATTTAATGTTTTTAGGAATAAGCCATGCGTAAACCCCCGGTCTGCGATTCTATAATAACCTGCTGCCGAGTTCACTCAAAAGATCTGGCTTCCGTGCCATTCCCGACGATGCCCCGATTAAATATGATTGCTAAATTCTTCAGTGGAGTGTTTTCATACAGTGGATGTGATGGTGAGTTCCTTATAGGCGACACAAGGTGATGTTTCGCAGTCAGTGCACATAGGAGCGTTTCTGTCGCGACGAATTTGCGTTGATGATGATGATTTTAGATTATTTCTCCACTCTTTGGACAGCTAAGGGTAATGGACGATGGGCGACGTCTAATCACTAGCACACGACGCCATGAATTCCGCCAGTGGCGGCGCTGCCGATCCGCGCCAGGCAGACAATAGCACCGTGAAGCAGCAGCAACGGGCGCCCTCACCGGCCAGATTTAAAGACGCGACATCGAAAACGCCCTCGAAAAACGCTTCGGCTAAACCCGCTTCATCGAAACAAGGCGGTAAGAGCAGCCGGAGCAGTTCTCCTGTGGCCGCCAGCGCGGGGAAAGACAGACAGGCGGCGAAAGGAGCGGCTGCTGTCCACCCGAGCGGTGCTGAAAGTCCCACCCTCAGACGCGCGGAGAAGGCCAAGAAGATCGAGGAGCGCCATAGCTCGACGGAAGACGCGGACGATCCTCCTCTAAAGGGCGATCGCGTGGTGTCCGATCAGCCGAGCTCCTCGAAATCCTCCCAGAGCAAAACGAAGAATCAGAGAGGAAAAGACGGGGCTGCGAGCTGCGCTAAACAAGCTGCTAACAGCACCGTGGGATGCGGGCCTGGCTTCTGGAGGGAAGGGTGCTTACAGTCGGAGTTAATACAGTTTCACATGAATAAGAGCTTGAAGAAAGAAGGGGCCATGCACGCGAAGGTGGCCGGCTCGCCCGGAAACGGCATGGAGACACCCCTCAGGCCTAGTCAAGCCCATGTCGAGCGAGATTTACGAGATGAGATCGAGAGACTGAACGATGAAAACGATAATCTTAAGGTAGGTCTGTTTGTCGCACAAAAACCAAATCACCAAAAATTACAGCATCGCTTGTGATAACCGAGGTTCTGATTGATCGTGCTTGCTGTGTGTGCTAGCATGAAATCGAAGAAATGCGGGCGGAGATGGAGGAGATGAGAGACACCTTTTACGAGGAAGACGCGTGCCAGTTGTTGGATATGCGGCGCGAGCTCGTCAGAGCCAATAAAAACTGCCGGATCCTGCAGTACCGCGTGCGCAAGGCGGAACGGAAGCGACTGCGATACGCAGAGACCGGGGAGATCGACGGGGAGTTGGTGCGGAGTCTGGAGCAAGATTTAAAGGTACAGTGAAAATTCGACTAGAGAATCCAGGTTATGAAAAGTGCATGCACCAAATTACACGTTCCCTCCTGGGGTGGTGATAATTCTTGAGGACGTATCTTTGTACCTTTGTAGAATATTTTGCATTCAAAGTACATCACTTAGCCATTGATATACGTTTAATGCTTTACCCTAAAAGTTCACTAAAGAGACACCACTTGCAGTTTCAGAGTTAAAACCTAACATTGTATGCTAAAAGTAATAAAAATGTCTTCTTGATGGTACCACCAAATTCTGTAAGAATTTAAATGGAAACGGAACTTAACACATTAAATGACACAAATCAAAAGATATATAAGTAAATGAAAAGAAAGATAAAAGTTTTTTGAGAGAGATGATCTTCCCCGTGTTGAACAATGGTATTGTACAATACTGTAGTTCCCTTATATCAATGAAAAAAAAAAACGTTTGATAGAATCATCATGTTGTCTTTTTTAGGTCTTGAATTAAGTCTGTCAAATATTTTGAATTAGATATTAATGTGGTAATTAGGATGTATAGAGTTCAATGTTTATGAGTTTTACTTGATGGTGGCATGTTGGCTAGTGGTTAGCACAGCTGCCTTTACCTCTAGGCTGAGCTTGATGATCTGGGGTCCACACATGTTCTCCCAGCATTTCCTTCCACAGCCCAAAGGCATGGGTTGTAGGCTGATTTACATTTGAAATTGGTCTGTAGGGTAAGATTATGTCTGTACCATGCAATGGATGGCACCCTGCCTTGTGCCACGTATGCAACAGCCTGCAACCCTGCACAGGATAAGTGATATGGAAGATAGATGGATGGATGGACTCTCAGTAGTAACAAGGAATAATGCTAAGTAAATAAAAATGTTACAGTACACCAAGATATCATCTAGACGTGCTTTAAGACATCTACATAACGTCATTTATTAAGACACTTGACCCTAGCCCTCTCTTTATATCCAGGTGGCAAAGGATGTGTCTGTCAGATTGCATAATGAACTGGAAAATGTGGAAGAGAAAAGGGCAAAAACAGAGGAGGAGAATGAAAGACTGCGGCAGCAGCTGATTGAAGTGGAGGTGACTAAGCAAGCTTTACAGATTGAGTTGGAGAAAGCTAAAGAGGTGAGGACATTAGCAAACTAATAGTTATTTTATAACTTGTTATTAAATAATAATAATTTAATGCTAAGCCACTGCACTTGTTTTGTTAAGATATACTAGAAGTGACTGTTTACAGCAATATTATTTTGATTTATCAATAAAAAATATGTTTAATAAATATTTTCATCAGGCATCGCTGAAACGAAGAGGCAAGGATGCACAGAAAACAGAAAAGAGGCCTCCACAGACTCCAACGGAGGTAAAACAAAGAAACAGTATTATTGCACTTTGTGTAATTACACTGCAACTTATAAGGACGCATTTGCCTGCTTTTAAATCGTGCTCTAATTTAAGAATGCAGAAACAGTATTAATACTATGATAAATATTATTAATGTGGCATCTTGGTTTAGACAAAGATTTGTTCCTTGCCGTGATTTAGAGCTCTGGCCAAAGGTTTGTGTACTTCGTGAACCCCATATGTGCTGTTTGAACATCTAGTTTCAGATTTAAGGCATTTGCTGTTATAATATCCTCTGCTCTTCTGAGAAGGCTTTCCTATAGATTTTGAAATGCTGCTGTAGGAATTTGCCATTTAGCAAAAAGAGCATTAGTGTGAATCTGTCAGGAATTGGTGTTGGGTTAGGTGGCTTGGTGCATTCCATTTCACCATGCTCTGCGCAGGGTACATGAGTTCTTCCAGACCAACCTCACCAAATCATGTCTTTATGGACCATTCTCTGTGACATTGTCATATTAAATGACATTAGATTAAAACAGGTTTGGGCTTCCAAAGTTATAGAAAAGGGAAATCATATTACGACAGCATCAAAAGACATTTTTGTACAATCACAAGCTTCCAAGTTTGGGAAAAGGTCCACATATAGGCATGATGTTCAGGCGTCCACAAACATCTGGCACCTAATCTAGCAGGAGCTAAGCTCCAAGCAGTTTTGTTTCATGGATTTGCTCACATCTTTCTGCCTCTTGTTGTATTTTACTTAAAATTCA
The DNA here is from genome assembly GCA_003987875.1 of Clarias batrachus. Taxonomy (NCBI): domain Eukaryota; kingdom Metazoa; phylum Chordata; class Actinopteri; order Siluriformes; family Clariidae; genus Clarias; species Clarias batrachus. The sequence goes on along the minus strand of QMIH01001113.1, from coordinate 60,389 downwards.
GTTATTAATTTGCAATATTCAGAAAATATGGGCAAATAAACAGAACTATCATTTATTTAAAATGGTCTTTGTAGGAAGAAAACGATGACCTGAAATGCCAGTTGGCCCTGATTAAAGAAGAAGCTGTATTAATGAGGAAGAAGATGGCAAAAATTGACAAGGAGAAAGACCGTCTGGAGCAGGAATTGCAAAAGTATCGTTCCTTCTATGGTGATGTTGACAGTCCCCTCCCTAAGGGTGAGGCTGGTGGTCCCCCTACCACACGTGAGTCAGAGCTGAAGCTGCGTCTCCGCCTGGTAGAAGAGGAGGCCAACATATTGGGCCGCAAGATTGTGGAGCTGGAGGTTGAGAACCGTGGTCTGAAGGCAGAGCTTGATGATCTCCGAGGAGAGGAGCTCGGTGGGGGCTCAGCAGACCCCTCAACAAGGGAACAAAGTGAGGTGTTATCTGAGATGCGGCAGCAACTGCAGCTGGTGGAGGATGAAGCAGAGCTGTTGCGTCGCAATCTGGCTGACATGGAGGAGCAGAACAAAAGGGTGACAACAGAGCTTAACAAGCTCAAGTATAAGGCTGGGTCACATGATGGTTCCCGTCATGGTGGTGCAGGGGTGGATGGGTCCAAGGCTGAGGCTCTGCAGGAAGAGCTAAAAGCTGCTAGGCTACAGATCAACGAGCTGAGCGGCAAAGTGATGCAGCTGCAGTATGAAAATCGCATACTGCTGTCAAACATGCAGCGCTATGACCTTGCCTCACACCTAGGCATCAGACCCAGCCCTCGAGACAGCGATGCTGAAAGTGATGGAGGCCGGAGAGAGAGTGATGATGACTCTTCACGCCTCCCACCGCATCGCAAACGTGAGGGCCCCATCGGCGGAGAAAGCGACTCTGAGGAAGTACGCAATATACGATGCCTTACTCCTACCCGCTCACTGTACTCTCCAGAGAGCCGTTTTTTATCGCGAAGTCTCAAGGACCGGCAGCAAATGATAGATATCCGCATGGAGGCCGAACGTCTGAGCCGGACCATTGACAGACTGATTGCTGACACGAGCACCATAATTGCAGAAGCAAGAGTCTATGTCACGAACGGTGAGCTGTTTGGCCGATTGGATGAGGATGATGATGGAAGCCGAATACGTGAGCATGAGCTTCTGTACCGCATTAATGCACAAATGAAAACCTTTAGGAAGGATCTCCAAAGTTTTATTGACCGATTAGATGTTCCCAAACCAGACGATTGTGAAACTGAAGAACCTCTCTCTGTAAGTCTACACTAACACGTTGTTTCAGAATAGTGCATGTCTATTATCATATTACTACAATAGTGCATGTCATACTGTATAACATACTATATAATAGCAATTACTATTCATCAGAATTCAGCTTTTTCCTCAAACTTTCAAAGTTCATGCAGCAAATATGAGATGATATGCTGTTTTCTTACATTATAAGCTGATTTACAGAAGTACTTTAGGCTGATGCACAAGTTTAGTGTTTTTGTGTCAGAATTTCTCACAATTGCTCTGTTTTTGCCTTATATCATTGACCTCTTTTTATTTTCTATTCCTTTTCCTCATCCACTCATCCAGATGTTTCAGCCTATCATTTTGCTCATCCTCATTCTTGTTTTATTCTCATCTCTGTCATATGCCACTATATTCAAATTGGTCTTTCTTTTCACCCTTTTCTTTGTTTTATAACCCCCTTTCCTTTTCTTTGCAGCCATGTTGTTTTTTGTTTGTTTGTTTTGTTGCCGTTTTTCAATTAATTTTGGCCATGTCATTAAGGTTATACAAAGTACAGGAGGTTTTCCAGAATTTTACGCATGGACTACAGTTACTCAGCCAAATACTACACACTTCCATCCTACATTGAACCCACCTTTGCATCTTTACTTCAGTCTATTCATGTGGTAAGTGAAATTATGTTTAATGAATTATCAGTGTCAGCATATGGCAACAAGACACGTTCATATTTTTATTATTGCTGTTGTTGACATGTTGAAGATATGTTAATAGAGGAAATTGTTTAGGAAAAAAGGTTTCTTATTAAATGTATATAGAAAAAACACAATTGTTGTTTGCTGGTGTTACTGCTTGACCAGCTCATGTTTTGTAACAATGACTGTGATCTGAAAATCAATTTTATAGGTCTCCTACGCCTTACGTTATCATTCTGATTGCACATCAGTCATTAAGACTCACAAGATTACAGTGTTGAAAATCTACACCTAGGGGAAACATTTTCCATTTCGGGTTCAGTTCTCTCATCTAAATGCAATGTAATGTACAGTGTCGATCTAACCAGTCATTGCCAAACGCTATTTTCCATGCATGTTACATTCAGGTTTTGACCCAGTGTTTTGTCCCTTTGTACATGTACATACACTATAAATGATTTGCAGGTCTCTCAACCTTTCCCTCTTTCTTAATTTTGAGCTAGATTACCCCTTGGATATTGTTTGCTTTACTTATCTGTTATTAAAGTGAAATCAACCTGCACTTGCATCCATCTGTATATTCCTAAGAATCCTAACACAATAATCACCAGTCATGGCAGACAGTACTGTATATTGTGATCAGCTCCAGAAACATTGGTATCCTTTAAGCACTTTTCATTCATTGCCATATGATAAATCAAAGATGTGTCATCACAAATGCTTTTTGACCTGCAGATGTCAGCTAAATACATAACTTTAAAAAGTTACATTATGGGCCATAAGAAAGACTTTTCAAAGTTTATAACAGATGAAAACTTGAAAAAAAAAAACATTTGCATGGTTTGTTGATACTTTAATGAAGTTGTCCAGAATGAAACTCAAAAGCAACCACATCCACAACTACAAGCTGCTTGGAATGGTTGCACAAAGAAAATGTGCAAGCATGGTTCCTGAAAGCAACCCGCAAACTGCAGCAGTCAAAACTACAATTAGAGATGTATATTGTGCCTTGCTCACCCCACCCACTGTAGGATTTGTAAAGAAAATTGGATTGCAAATAAAGGCATCCAAACCCACAGTGAAAGATGGTGGCATTATATTATTGATGTTGTGTGTCCGTTTTGTGGTTGGTGGTCCAGGAACGTTTATGGAGATTGATGGTATCAGGAGCTGTGTTTTAGATGGCTCTGGCAGGCAAATTATGACTATCCAAATAACATCCGAGTGAAAACTTGTGAGCTGAAAATAAAAGGAGAGTCCAGATGTGCAAACATAAAAATATAAAGGTCTGTTAAAATGTTCTGCATGAAAACCAGATGAGGCTTCACCAAATAAATATTATTTATAGGATTGTTTTGCTCCTGTCGAGGGGTCGCCACATCGGACCATCCTGATGCGACTGGCACCGGGCATTGGGTGGGAATAGAACCCGGACCAAGGTTTTTTAAAGCCTTCTCAGAGAGAGAGAGAGAGAGAGAGAGAGAGAACTTTGTTTAAAGCTATAATATCATCAGTTGCTCATTTTCCTGAAGGGCTCCAATCCTTCTGGAAGTGGCTGCATATCTCTATTGTGTAAAAGATCCAGGGAAAATGGTAGCGTTTGTAATAGGTTAGAATGGCAAAGTGCTGTGTGAAGGAGGAGTGTGTGTGCTTCGAGACTCCCTCTGGAAACTGGCGTCACATGGGCCGTTATTAGCAGCTGTGTGGGAAAGAGATGCGCACAAACTCGCCAAGTATTCACAGCGGAAAATAAGCTTTCCACGGATGCATCTGTCATAATCATTCACCGGCGATTTTTACACTTTTTTTTTTTTTAAGGGAGTGCAGAATGCTCCAAGGTAAGACATCTTCACGCTTGGTTTTTGCTCTGATCACTCGGACGGCACTGAGAAACGGAGCCTAGAGGGACGACTTGTGTTTGTTTCAAAAGGACTCCTCTGCAGGTTAGTAAGGAAACAAAACAGCATGCGTGGAATTCCAGTATCTAGTTTTTTTTATTGGTATTTAAGTGGAATGCAATGGAGGTGAGCCGGATAGTTACAGGGAGTAAATCTAACGTGTAAACGCTTCCATCAGAGTGTGTTGTGCTGCTTCTAATCGGCATGTGTGAAGGAGTCGGATGAAAGCTAACACCAGAATGTTTGTGGGCTAAGTAAAGCCAGTGGGGAAATGCGCGCTGGCTGAGTATGTGGAGTAGTAAAAACGCTGTATGTGGGTGTGTCGCTGGAGTGTGACAGGGTGACCGGAGCTCCTACGCTGACATGGAGACAGCAAATGCGCGCACAAAGAAATATGGCCGGGTTCGGCTGATCTCTCAGTGCAGAGTGAGGACTGAAGCGGCATCCCCTTCACAACACTTAATCCTGCACTGTGGTGCGCCGATCTGAGAGCGCTCGAGAGAGAGAGAGAAAGAGAGAGAGAGAGAGAGAGATGTGGAATGCGCTCGGAAACGGCGCGGGTTGTTACGGTGGCGATGTGTGTGAGGCGCACGGCTGGGAGTTTGTGCCTTGCTCCCTGCAGCAGGAGAGGGACAGGGACAGGAAGCGCAGCCGGAGTCCACTCCGAGGATTAGGACAGCTGTCCGAGCGGTCTGGCCTCGGAGGTGCAGCGTCGCCATCCGCAGACCTGCAGAGCCAACACTCACGCCTCAGAAAGAGGTTCGAGGAGCTCAGGAGGCGTCACGGTCAGGAAAAAGACGCCTGGATGAAAGAGAAAGAAACGCTTTTGAGAGAAGTGGCAGACGTCCAAGTAATGCAGGAATCAATCGCACGGGCACATGGCACTCTCACTCACTGATCCCGTCCCATATTTTAACGGTGAGCTTTCGCTGTTGTTGGTTTTTATTTTTTTTGGTCTTGCTTGTCGCAGGGCGGAGAGAACAGGCGGATATTGTTGGATCTGAAGACGTTACTGGAGGAGGTGCAGTCGGAGGTGAAAAGCGAAGAGAGTAAACGCACCGAGCTCCAGCTGCAGTACACCAGGGACCAGGGCACATGGGAGCTGGAAAGGGCAGAGCTGAAGTGCAGGATTGCACAGGTGCGTGCAGATCGAGGAGGAGGTGGTGGTGTAGATGAACGTCTCTAACGAGCTGCTTTCAAAGCTGATTTGGCTGATTGCAGGTGGCAGTGGTATAGCCTGCACATTAAAAGCCCCAGTCATGCATTTGGCCTGGACTGAACTCAGCCACAACTATTTGAAAACATTCCATCAAGATTTCTTTCTTTCTTTCTTTTATCCTGGGGATTTATGCACAATTAGTGCACACAGTGGGCATGTTTGTTTTAAATCTAACATTTTCATTACAGTTAAACATCAGGATCACAAATCACCACAAGTGAATGATGAGTAATCTGATAATTTATCACATTGTATAAAAAGAAGAAGAAAAAAAAGGCAATTTGTTTAGCCAATAGCTGAGCTTATTGTCTACTGGGTTGAATGCGCTCAAGTAATATTACTTTCAAATGCAAGAAACATATTTTGAATTTGAACCAAACGAGCAATGAAGGTAGAGACACTGCCTCTTTATATATCAAAACATCATCCCTGATTCACTTTCCCCTTTCTCACTGAACTCCCCCTTTTGTTCCTGACACCCTTATAAAGACACAGTCCAGACTGTCTGGTGTATTTATCATTTGGACTCAGAGCAGTTATGATCCCCTCTGGTAGTTTATGCATTATCCTTCCGGTGACTCATTGCTATGCTCTCCTAATACAGTAGTGCAGTCTACTCTTCAGGGCAGAGTAGATGCAGAGGAGTAGTGCTGTGGAATTCTGGAGGGGTGGATGCACCTCAGCTAGGATGTCCTGGCATATTAGATACATATTAGTCTGGATAGTCGTACATGGCTTTAATCTTGATTTGAAACACTTTCCCAAGCGTGCCGCCAATATTTTTTAAAAAGCCTATCGAAAAGGTTAGCTTTATCATTTGGAGGAGTAAAATATACCAAATGTTGATGTGACACCAGATGTGCAACAAGTGTGACGGAAGAGGAGAAAGAAAATATGAGTAAACACTACTTACAGTCCTTTGAATTTGCTAAGGCAACATTTGGGGAAGTGAGTAGATTTTACTACTTTGAACCTCAAAAAAGATCACACGAATACTATGTTTTTACTATACAATTTTAATATAATAAAGATGCCCCAGTTTACATAATACATTCTGGCAAAGTATACGCGGTCCTATAAATGTTATGATTTGTCCATAATTCTCTTGTGCATTTCCCCACCAGATGTACATTAACTAATTAAATGCAATTAAATGTGAGATTCCTGGGGCCTTTAAAAAAAGCTGTATTAAAAGAAAAATACGCTCTGCCTTATTTACCACAGTTTAACACATTACCAGCAAATCTTTTAATTTACAATACCACTTGCCTTCCATAAAAATGTGAAAAAAAACAGCAATTTGGTTCCACATACCATACTAAAGTATTACCTGGCACTGAAAATAGATTTCAGGGAGGAGTCAAATGAAAATATAAACGCTGTTTTCACCAATTCCCACATCCTACCACAGCTTAGACTGCGGCCACTGAGGACGCCCCAGGTTTACCAGGCATTCATGGTTATGTTTTTGCCAGTGCACTTCCTCGCATATTTTTAAAATGGAGGTGGTGAACTCTATGTGTCCCTGTCGCCCCACCCTTAGGAATGTGAGATGCTAAGGCATTGGTCTTGCTGCCTATTTATAGAGGACTGCCTCTGTGACACTCTTACCCAGAGACAGAGCCTCAGCCACACAGCCACAGCAATAATCACATTTGAAGCTGAACTTTAAAGCAGCCGTCTGTTTCCTTCGAGGCTGATCACATGGAAGAAAATGACCAGTGCGTCGTTTCACATGCCCTTGGTTTGTAAATACTCAGAGCCAATCCACCTAAGGCAATGTACGCAGTTACCAGTTACGTCCATATTTTTTAACTGAGCCAGTGGTTTTTTGTTTATACAGGCCATGTTTGAATCTGGTTTTGTTGTTATGAAACACTGTCCTATTTTAGGCGTTGTTTGTGTTTTGGGGCACATGGTAGAGCAGTGAACTGTTTACCAGGCAAAGGCAAGACATTAAAGGGTCCATATGAAAAGTGTATTAAAAAAAACACGACTGTGAGTACTGTGCACCAATGAACCACAGTACTTAAAACAATATAGTCAAATTACAGTTTATTTAAGGCCATTTGTCTAATGGTGCTCAGGAAATTCCTTACAACAATATCTTAAAAACACTCTTTTTAAGACACAAGTGTTGTGTAATTTACAGGATTTCTTGGTGAAATAAGTTTTGGTTAAACAGATATAAAAACCATGCCAAATAACCATGCCCTATAAACTTCTGCCAGGGTTACAGACACATGCTTAAGAGGTACATGTGGTTGTACACCAAGAGGTACACACCACTATATTGCCATAGTATTGTGAATCAATTCGTTTTTTTTTTCAGTACCTGTGACATGCTCTATTGCTTTTTAATCCTGGAAATTTAAAATCATATTGTATGTTATGATTATGACCAGAAAGCTCAGAATCTGATGCTGAATGCAAGTCTTTCTGAATATGCACCGAGCAGAGTTTATTGTTGCTTCCTAACAAACAACAGAAATGTTAATGATGGACTTAAAAATACATCAAGGACAGACCATAATTCTTCCATGTCACCCTGATGCTGTGCCACTATTTATTTCCTTTGCTAGCTCAAGGACAGAGAATTGGGTGTAAATTTAAGCCTGTCCTTCTTTATAGCTTGTGGAATGTGTCCTAGTATTAACAAAGGTGATTAACTGAAACACTGAAATGGATGCATGGGTTTGAAACAGCTAATTGCTGACTTTTCACTGCTCAGGAAAGTAAAAAAGTATGGATTGTCTCCGTTTGTAATAAATGACAACACAAAAAGAAAATTACACTAATACGTTGTCCAAATCATAAAAGTGTCCAAAAGTCATAATGACAGATACTCCATCCAAGTACCTAATAGCTAGTCCAAGCAACAGTTGTTTTTTTTAAATGTTACATTTACGTTTCAATTGAGAGCCTCGTTTTTTTTTTTTTTTTTACAGATTATGAGGTGAAAAGAACATGTTGTGTCAGTACTAGAGGGCCATGGATGCCATGATAGAGTAGATGGCTTGTACCTACACACTTGCACATTGGAAAGGTTAAGAATAGATATCCTATGTGGTGAGAGATTTACAGTACCTTATCCTATGGGCATACCAGCCACCCACCCAGAAATTTCCTGTCCTCTTGACCCCTTTACTTCCACATTCCCTCAAAACTTTGCTTTCTATTTCCTGTGAAAATACACTCTGCAGTCCATTGCTTTCCTGTGGCGCTTATTAAATGTCTCACTCTCTCTCTTGTTTCAGTTGGAGGCCAAAAGAACAGTGAATAGTGAGTCTGGAGACACAGTAAGGAGGGAAAGAGAGGAAGAGCGGAGGCTGCTGGCAGACACCCATACTGCAGCAATGGACCTGCGCTGCCGGCTGGAGCACAGTGAGAGGGACTGGGTGAGGGAGAAATCCGAGCTTTTGGAGCGCTTTGACTTGGAGAGGAAGGAGTGGGAGAGTCAGCTCAGGGACATGCAGCACAAGATTGAGGAGGTGAGTCTGCAGATGGAAACCAAGCCCAGGAAACCAGCTGCCACGCCCCAAAAGAACACACTGTGCAGTGCACCTATTGATTTTGAACACAGTCCTAGATTGCTAATTACAAAGCCCTTTAGAACAGAATACCTAAAGTGAAAGTGGTTAGAGATTTTAAAGCATTCGGTGCATTAGTGCATTCAAATCCTAATCACATCAACAGTGTTAGAGCGATCATGCCATGGTGCATTGTAGCAAGCAATGTTTAGATATATAAAACATGAGATTTTAACAGTTGACTGTTTATTAGAAACCTATTTTTAACTTGTTATTTCTCTTATTTGTACTTAGCAAAAACTCTGTTACAGTCAGGAGCTTTTATTGGGTGGTAATAATAATAATAATAATAATAATAATAATAATAGGGAGAAATTTACAGAACCGCAGGAGGGATTGAGAAGAACGCATTTAAATTTAATACACTTTGAAAAAGCGATTATTCATTTGAAAAAAATAAAATAAAAGAGCTGGATTGGAAGCCATACCAGTAGAACAATCTGCTTTGAATAAAAACATGAGCCTTTTGGCCTGCTAAATACAAAATTAAAGCCAACAAATGAATAGTAAAACAGTGTAATTCAATATTGTTTATGGAAGTATTGCTAAACATTCTTTTGAATTTACTGCTTGTCATTTCAGCTGTACAACGAAGTGAAGACTCATCGACAGAAAGGTGCTTTTGGACCAAACAGCAGTGCAAAAACCACTGGCATAAGGCTCAGTACACATTCTGGCAGCACTGGATCCAGCACTCTGACAGACTCCTCAGAGGCCCACAGCAGCAGTTACTCTGAGCCTCTCTCCCAGCACAGGCACGGCAGCACTGACTCCAGTCATAACAGCAATGAACCCAATGGCCAGCACTTTAATATCCAAAGTGAGCGATCAAAGCAGTGCAGCTCCGGGAAGTATGAGCATAATAAACCCAAAGACATTAACGCTGCAGAGCTTGAAAATATTCTTCACGGTTATCTTGTGAACAAGCCCATCTCCAGTGGACAAAAGGATCTGCTCAACCCCTACAGAGGGTATCAGAACATGGACATCAACTGTGCGAGTGATAAAAGGAACACAATGGCTCTTAATGCGGTGAGTCTTTTAAAAAAAAGAAAAGGGGAATTTAAAAAAATCATTTGTTGTTGCACCTTCTCAGCAAGTCTAAATTATATTACATCTGTGATAGGCTCTTAAAGAAATAGCTAGGGTGAGTGAAGAGCTGTGCAGCTACCAGGATGAGGTCAGAAAGAAGTCTGATGTCAAGAGGTAATTGCTAGTCATCCTTATAATTATAACAAGTAATTCTTAACCCTTTAGGAGTGTTCAAGACACATGGCTTGATGGGTTAATGCTTAGTGTTATCTGTTTTTATTACCACAGAAGCCAGACTGACTCGATGTTCTTTCCAGGAGAAGCTGAGATGGTTAAGAAAGATATAATGGAACCAGGTGTCACAGATTTCAACTTGAAAGAGTGGTGTAAAGATGTTCGTTCTCTGGACAAGCAGAAAGCAGAAAGACAAGCGATTAACTGGGATGATGTTAAAAATAATTCAACCAAGACGGAAAGTGACACTGAACTACACGTGAAGAGAAGGGATGTCCCTCCTATTCCATTCAGGAGCACATCTTGGTACATTACCAGCCCCTTGGCTACAGATATACCATCCAGTCCCCCAGAGCCACTGATGCGCAAAACGTGTCGAAGCCCTTGTTTTGACAGAAAGTGCAACAGCCCCTCTATCGTGCGAAAATTTGAGGCAATGCTACAAGAGAATGAGGGAAAGATCCTTACAGACTCTGGGATTGTGCCCGGCCCAGTGCCTCATGATTCCAAGTGCAATATCAGCTGCTGTCAGAGCCGGTGGTCCTGTGATGGAAGCAGGTTTGGCAGCAGCAAGTCATCCACATATGTGCCTATCCAAAAATGTCTTTCAGAAGTTAATATAATAAGTGCAGAGGTTGAGTGCAGTCCGAACCAGATAGATGCAGACAGTAAACAAAACTTGAAGGCAGAGCTTTATCTCATAGACTCAGCACACAAGGGTGTGGCCGCCGACTTCCTAATGCCTCCAGACATATCCTCACCCTCCATCAACACCAGCGTTCCACGGAGAAATGAGATGCTAGAACGCAAAACGGCCGAGTTCAACCGCATCCTCTTCCAGGCAGGAAAGGGTTTTCAGTGTAATGAGGACTGTAACTCTACTAATGTGAATCATACGTTTGATAGAACCACTGAGGACAATCGGACAAATGTGCCCCCAGATCTTACTACACAGTATCCCACAAGCAAGTATGAGCAGTTTGCTTCTCAGTTATCTCCACAATTAAAGAACCAAACAAAAGATTCTAGTTCTGGACCTTCAATTCTGCAACAGGATGTAAAAGCAAAGAGGGTAACATCTGGTTTATTACAGCATCTAGCTGTAAAACACGAGGATGCAAAATCCCCTTGCCTGTTCTTGCATAAAGAAGACAGACAACCTTCCATCAAGAAGTTTGATAAAACCTTGAGATCAATTAAATCAGATTTAGATTTAAGTCCATCACAGCTAAAACAGACTGAGAAGTTCAGTAAAGTAAAGTCTGTCACTTCAGATCAGCATTCATCTGAAACCAAACCTAAAAAGCCTGAACGTACTAAACAGGACAAGCCTAACACAAGGTCAAGAGTTCTAGATGAAAATCCTTGGAAGCCTTCAACTCTGGCTGCCTACCCTCGACCACTGGAGGCCCGGTCCAACTATGGGGCAATAGAAAGGATTTTGAAAAGTTATGAAAATCTGGGACATTCTCAACAAGACGAGCAATTCCAGTCTCATCCGGGGAGGGAGGAGGACCTCACTGACCTTTTAAATTTGCTGCATCTGTCTAAATCCAATGAGAGATCCACACACACATCTCACCACAAAGCTACAGATCACCAAGATGCACATGTAACAGTGAAGGTCAGTGTGCAAACTTGAAGAAAAAGAAATGTGTCAGACTGTTAAAAGACATTCTGGAATCTTTGCAATTAGATACATTGATGAAATGGGTACACATGAGTGACAAATTAAAGAAAAAAAAATTATCTTAGTATGGCATAATGAATCTTGGTATATATTCAGCAAGCCTTTGAACCTGTTCTGGAGAAATGAATGCCATTCTTCCAAAAGGCCTCCTTCCAGGTGATGTTTTGATGATGGTGTTGGGACGTGTTCCAAAATTTTTCCATAGGTGTGCACCTGGATTGGGTTTTGGTGAGCATATGATATAATATGATCAGTGTCATACTTATCAAACCATTCAGACAGCCAGTGTACCTTGCAGACGGGGACATAGATAGAAAAGTACTATTTTGACCCTGATTGTCATCCCCAAGGATGTATTGGACTCATCTCTTAGTGAAAACAAGTGGATCCACACCACACCACATTTCTCATTTAAACTGTCACTCATCTGTATAAAGCACAGACATACTATAGTTGCTGTAGAGATGCATGGTTTTTTAATTGTTGTTTATTTTTATCACTCCTATAAGGATTGTTTTATCCATCTGGAAAAAATTCTAACATACCAGAAAAAACATACTCTGTCTTCCCAAAACGTTTAAAAGAGCACAATTAAAATTCCTGCTGCTGAGTTCCATTAGAAAATATTTCCAGATTGCGCAATGCTAAGCACACCACTATTCATTTCTAGTCTGTGTAGAAAATAATTACGCGCCACTTCACGCAGAGATGAGACATTTTTATGCCTTTAAAATGCGAAGACTAGTAGCAAGAAGTTTTGGCGCTAGTGCCAAGTTTTAATTCCAAACCTTTCATCTTTGGCCCAGTTGGAAACTGCCTTTAGACAGAAGGAAAGACTTGTGGTGCAATTACTAAACTATCTACACATGGCCAGCAGAGCTCTCTCCGTAGATGTCTGTTAAAGATTACTTTACAAACTATTGGAAAAATCAACCATTATAAAGAGCACACAAGACAATAAGACTAAGATTAAATTCATTTGTCTTATCTGGGATACCAATGGAAGGCTTTCACAGCAAACAAGGTTATATCTTCGTAATAGGGTTGTTTTAAAAAAAAAAAAGTCAAGAATGCTTAAACACCAGTTTACTCTAGGCCGATAAAGACAAAAGACTTGGACATGCTTGCCATTTTAAGCTTAATATACTTTTTGAAATTTCAAATGTTTGCCTTTACAGCAGAGCAAAGAATCCACAGTAACCTTCAAGAAGAGTTTTTCTCGGCCAGCTTGTCCTGCTAGAAGACGTCTACCCTCCCGCTGGGCTAATCGCTCTTCCTCCACCTCGTCCACGTCCTCCCCATCTCCCTCACCAACGATACAGCACAGCATCTCCAGCTCACAGCAAACGTTCACCTACTCTGCATTTCACACGGAGACAGTCATTATGTAAGCACATACAACAAAATGGAACTAATCAGAATCACACGTGTGCTGAGAACATTGTCTTCAAACCTGAATGCTTCCTGTCACTTCCTGATTACCTTTGTATATACCAATAATGACTGTTACTCAAACTCAATTTTTTTTTGTTCGTTTTGTTTTTTAAACACAGCCTCACTAATGGTTGCTTTGTATAAATTATGTTCTGCATTTGCTACATATGAAGCGTACACTGCATAGCCAAAATTTTTTCACTTGACCATCACAACCATATGTGGGACTTCCCACCAAGTTGGAGTAACAAAATTGTATAGGATGTATTTGTATGCTGTAGCATTACGTTTTTGCTTCATTGGGAAACTAAAGAGGCCAAAAGCTGTTCCAACCCAACGGTATCCTGTGTACAAAAGCAAGCACCATGAAGACCATGGTTTGGCAAGGAAGAACTCAAGTGGTCCGCACAGACTTGACCTCAATCCCGCTGCTCCATAGGCCCCTTTGCCATACAGCAGTGTCTGTCCTTATTAATGCTATCATGAGTAAATGGGCAGTAACTTCCATAGCCACACTCCAAAATCCAGTTGAAAGCCTCCACAGAAGAGTAGAGGTTATTTATAAGAACAAAAGGGAACTAAATCTGGAATGGGATGTTTTGCAAAGCACATATGGCAGTGACGGCCAGGTGGCCACAAACCTTTGGCTATATAGAGTATCCATGTATATTTTTCTCTCCAGCCTTGTTCATGATTCATACCAAAGGCTGTGTAAAGAATACAACAGATGTATTTCTGTGTAACTGCCGTGATATTTCTCCCTATGCTTTTAGGCGCCTCCCATTTTTTACCTTATTTAAAGGCCCTTGTGCTGATTATTTGAAAGAAATCATTTGTTATACATTCATTGACTCATCAAAATGATTGACTTGTATGAATACGACATGTATTATAAACTCACTCTGTCTATTTACCTGATGTGAAACATATCATTAAAGTATAACCTTTACAACCTCTATGTCCTAGTAGTTATTTCAGATGAAATGACCCTTTATAAGTCATCAAAAATCCAACACATGATAAATTTTCTTTTTCTGATTAGTGGTTGTAAATTCTATTAAATTGATGAATATATAGCCTTCAAACCACAGCTCTCACTGAAGGTATATTTTTAAAAAATATCTCTAGAAAATCCTGTTTCATTAGCGTTATAGTCTAAGTGGCTGATAGACCCATGTTGACATCTATTATGCTGAACTGTGACCTGTATTTAGCATCCAGGAGACAACTTTAGTACATCGTCAGTCTGTCTGGAGAAGGGTGCACGAGTTCCAAGCACAAGTGAAGGAGACACCTAACCCTGGGCAGTAATGTGGTCCCCTCTGACAAAAATAGCAGGTGTGACAGTGTTTCGGTGCCCGAAATCCTACCCAAATGAAGATAAAAATACTTTGTCCCTTTCTTATAGTGGCAACATGCACAATTTCCTCTTTTCCACTTGACATGTCTGGAAGAATGGATCACATACCAACTCAGATGAATACCGTCAGACAGAAGAGTATCGTAAATATATTGGTAGTCCAATAATATAACAGGATAAATATCTTCTACAAGAGGTGTTCTCAAAGTGGAGTCTGTGAAGCATTATTTAAATTCTGCATTTTACATTGTTGAAAAATCATGATTTAACATGAACAATGTTGTAAGAGTTATTATTATTGTCATTATTATTCTTATTAGCTGGTTTGTCTGGTCACTGAACTGAATGGGGTTAATGCAAAACTCAACAACATAAGAACAAGCAGTCGTATCAGCAATGTTACTTGGCACTAATGTGTGCAGATGATGGATTGTTCTGCAATAAAAATCTCTATGGCTCCAATAAACAGCCAGAATAAACATTGCCTTTGCTGGTGTTCACTTAAACTATGAATATCCTTTACAAATATGGTTATTCTGAAAATTTAAGCAGTCCACACTTATGCATTCCGAACTCTGATTATTCAGCAAAACAAAACAATAAATTCATCAATGTTTCTGTGGCCTGCAGTAAGTAGGCTTTAGGTAGGAGGTTGAAACAATAATTCTTTTAAAGTGTTCCTTCCCATTTCCTCTCACTCCTGAACCTGAACAATTATTTTGTATGTAATTTATGCAGAATAAAGCCAACTTTAAATAATTTCTGAACTACCAAATAAACTAATGTTCTGGACCAGTCAGACCATAACTGGAGGGAAAATGCAAGAAGAAATTACGCCAAAACTGAAAAATCCATGATCAGAAAACAAGTGTAAGGTGTTAATGCCCTTCATTCAACACAGTCTTATACAACAGCACAGTGGTGTGGTGGTTTGCACTGTCGCCTTGCACCTCCAGGGTTCAATTCCTGCCTCAGAGTTTGTGTGAATGGAGTTTGCACATTCTACTCATACTCTGGTTTCATCCTACAGTCCAAAGACACACAGGTTAAATTAATTAGCATCAGTATGTCAATGTTAACAGGAGGTCCTAACACGGTTGTGAAAATGGGAATAACTACAATGGCCACCATTTTCCTCCATAGGACCTAGTTGGACTACAGAGGTTCCTAGATTGATTGATGTGCATGGATGGAAGGTCTTGTACACTGTCCGACCAAAAAAAAAGTTTGCACTTTATTATTTCATTGGACTACCTTTCGCTTTTTTTGATTACAGTCATGGCATCATTTTGATAACATATGCAAAGTCAACATTTACTGCCATCCAGATTTGCATTACCTTCTCACCTAGACCTTGTATTAATGATGGCAGAGTCAGACTGCTATATAAAGTCTACTCCAGCACATCCCAAAGATTCTCAATGGGGTAAAGGTCTTGACTCTGTGGTGGTCCAAAGATGGAAAAATCTGGTCATTTAATATATTGAGCTAGTCAGCTGACTTCATTTTTTGGTCACGTAATGTTGCTTGAACCAAGACTTGACCAACAGAAGCAATAACACAGGCTTGTAAAGTAGGCACAGTAGGTGCATCACTTCGTCTGCCTCTCTTCTTACTCCACAGAGCATTTATGTGATCTCGCGTCACCATTATTCAAGATGTTTTCCCGATCACATTTATGCCTCGAAGTAGGTGGTTCACCACTATCCTTCCAGGTTGTAATAATACATGTTACAGTTTTTCATTGAGTTTTAGTAGTTTCAGCAATCTCATTAGTTGTTTTCTCAGCTTGATGCAAGACAATAATTTGACGCTTCCGAAACAGAGTAACAACTTTGCTATAACCACAGGATGTGTCTTCTGACATGGTTGTTTAAGAAATGAGAACCTACTCACTGTGTATCAGTTAGAGTTATATAACTTGTTGCGCAGCTGAACCATATTAATCACTGCAGTAATTATCCAATGACAGGCTCGTAACTATTATCTTAGTTAAATTCCAGTTTTTTCTTTCTTTCCCGCGGGCAGTGTATTTAATGGAACAAAAAAAAAACTCCGACATACTAATTATTAAAACAGATAAAATTTAGAATATGTATTACAATAAAACAATCCATAATCCATAATATAACCGCAGATAGGAACTACTGTTTACGACAGGAACTACTATTCGTCACTCAGGTTCCAGGCGGACTGTTGCAGAAGTGACACCTTAACTGGAGTCCTACTGCAGGTTAGTGAATCGATAGCAACGTCTTTAACTCCGTTAGCGAGCAGGTGTCACAATGATGATGATTTCTTATCTAATAGTATGAACAGTTTCAATGTGATTGGATTACTCGTAAAAATTAATCAAATTATTTTATTTATTTATTTTCATCTAATGGTAAAGTGTAACTCACAGCTCGACCTTGCACCTTACCTGCTTAAAAGCTTATGCACTTCATACAGTGCAATTTCTCTTTACACCAGGATTTATCTTACAAAATGTATTTTTTAAAACGTAAAGTTTTCTTTTTTTTAATTCATGGTTTTATGTTGGGATTATAAATAATGCTCAACAGATTTTCTCAGGTAAAAATTCTCTAGACAGTTGTCTAGTTTCCCATCTGCAGTTTTGTCTCATTCCCAACACTCAAATGTCTTACTTTAAAATAGTATTAAACGTTTCATGAGCAGGTAGTTTTGTGTCAGTCTCAGAGAATGCTGAAAACTTGCATGATGTTTTGGTGTCCAGGACTGGAGTGGAGAACAATCCACGTCCATGTTTTGTCCACAAGTCTTGTTGGTTAAAGCTGATGTTTGTGAAATTAAATGAAATTTTCTGTAATATGTGTCTTTTAGTGAAATATATGAACAAATAGAGAGTACTTTATTCATCTCAAAGGGAGATTGTAATGTTACAGCAGCACGTTCACAGATTATACAACAACATACAGGCAACAATCATGTAGGAGAATATTAAATCTTGGTTAAAAATAAAAAAGTCAGATGGGAATCTAAAAATTGCACATTACAGTGATTAAACATTAATGAGGTAAAACCTTGCACAATAAAATTATATATGTAGTTTATATGTACATGTACAGGATGATTGCATATACAGTACAAGTCACAAGTTGATAAAGCAAGGGAATGAAAGTACATGATCATAGTGTAATGCAATCAGATGAACAACAGGATGTACAGTATATGAGCCTATTTATAGTGAATCAGGGAATAAAATCCCTCTCTTGACACAGAGTAGAGTTATTGTACTGATTGCAGTTGGCAGAAAAGACCTCCTGCAGTGTTATTTGTCACGGTGAAGCTGAAGTATTCTCTTACTGAAAGTGACCCATATTGAGCTAGCCGTGTTGAGGTTTTTTTTGTATTTAATGATGATGATGGTTGACCAGTTTAATAATTTGTTGACAGAAAAAGAGAGAAACTATGGTCCCTTTGACAGCTGTTTCTGCAAGCAAGATAAATAAACAAATGATGGGAACCACTGTTGAACTGCACACATATCTAGTCTCGTATAAATCATTGTGCATGTAATTTAGAAAGCTCCTCCTCTTGCTCTAGCAAGTAGGCATTGCAGTAGGTTCAGCAGAAGGTTGCATAAATATTTTATGATGCATTTGTTGAATAACCAGTATGTATTCATTCAAATTGTATAAGTGACTTTTCTATCTCTTTTCTACAGAGAAAGTAAAATGACTTTGTGGAGCATTTGTCGTCCGTTACGCCAGAACACACAGTGTGCTTTGGGATGGTTTTTTAAGCAGAAGCAGACATTTTGCTGTAAAGCCAATGATTCTCAGGAGGATGATATTCTGAAAAAGCTTTCGATGTTTCCGGGAGGATCCATAGATCTTCAGAAACAAGAGTCAGGCATTGCAGTGATGACGATCAATAACCCGGCTCGAATGAACGCCTTCTCAGGTGAATAATGTGGCACGACTTCCTACTCTTTGAGATTAAGTTTAATGTTTTGACATACGGTGTGTTTTCCAGGCAGCATGATGATTCAACTGGAAGAACGGGTCTCTGAGCTAGAGACCTGGACAGAAGGAAAAGGTCTCATTGTACAAGGGGCTGCTGGGACATTCTGCTCTGGATCTGATCTGAATGCAGTCAGAGCAATATCAAACCCAGAGGTCCTCTCTATTGAATATCTAATAGCCACAATATCACTAAATCATGGTAGAGTCATGGGTAATATCTGATTAAACAGAATATTTAAATGCAGGTTATGAGTGATGGACATAGCCTTTAGTAGTTTATAAAATACGGTTTTAAAAAAATATTAGTTTAGTAATTTAGTTTATGATTTTTATACAGCTGAAGCAGTGATCAGACCAAAAGCTTGTTTTTGTGAATCAGAAGGAAACAAAAGAGCAGGACATTGGACTTGTTTATCATGTATCTTGTAGTATTGCTTTCTTCTGACATGCATGTTTTTGCATTAAAACCCTGTCTACTCGAATTGGTTTTGTCTGAAACATTATTGTAAATTATTGTATTAATCCATGGATGTTTTTATCTTGGCTTTGTCCCGACATGGTTCTTTTTCCCCTAGGATGGCATGAAAATGTGTAAGTTCATGCAGAAGACTCTTACACGACTCCTCAGGTTGGCTGGTGTGATATTCCTATAACTTGTAATATATCTAAGCTTGCAAGTGATATATCTAAGCTTTTGTATGTATATCTCTTAGTATAGGTTGTCCCTGATCTCTGTGGCTCTGGTTGAAGGAAAAGCGCTTGGTGGAGGTGCAGAACTCACTACTGCCTGTGACTTCAGGTACAATGCTTTCAGTGCATCAGTATAAGATGATGGGCCTATTATCTCTTACCATAAGAGATAATAGGCCTATTTGTTTACAACCCAGGCTGATGACATCCGATGCTGTGATCCAGTTTGTCCATAAACACATGGGCTTGGTGCCCGGATGGGGTGGAGCTGTAAGGCTGGTCCGAATCGTCGGCAGCCAGAACGCCCTAAAATTGCTCGCTGGTGTGAAGAAAGTGGATCCAGATTTTGGAAAGCACATCGGGCTAGTCGATGGCGTGTTGCCTGGTGTTGCTGGGAACTCTCTGGTTGACACGGAGCAATGGCTGAGCCAGTTTACAAAGGGCTCAGCTCCTGTTGTCAGGGCAGTGAAGAAGGTGGTGTTGTATGGCAGGGAGCTCTCTCTGGATGAAGCCCTTACACCTGAAAGACATGTATTTGGGACAGTATGGGGAGGACCAGCCAATCTTGAGGCTCTGGCACTGAAAACAAAACACAAGTGAGAAAATGTGGTTTAAAAAAAATCTTCTTGAACTTAAACACTAAAGTTTGCATTTTGGAAAAAGAAAGGAACAACTAGAAGAAAACGGTTAGCGCCATGATTATAGAGATATGGAAATTAATATCTCTAAACCAGTATAAAGGATGTACAGTCATGGCCAAAAATTGAGAATTACACAAATATTAATTTTCACAAAGTTTGCTGCTAAACTGCTTTTAGATCTTTGTTTCAGTTATTCTGGAATATAATTATGAGCACTTCATACATTTCAAAGACAATTACATGACATTTATGCAAAGAGAGTATTTGCACTGTTGGCCCTTCTTTTTCAGGACCTCTGCAATTAGACTGGGCATGCTCTCAATCAACTTCTGGGCCAAATCCTGACTGATAGCAACCCATTCTTTCATAATCACTTCTTGGAGTTTGTCAGAATTAGTGGGCTTTTGTTTGTCCACCCGCCTCTTGACGATTGACCACAAGTTCTCAATGGGATTAAGATATGGGGAGTTTCCAGGCCATGGACCTACAATTTCAACATTTTGGTCCCCGAGCCACTTAGTTCTCACTTTTGCCTTATGGCATGGTGCTCCATCRTGCTGGAMAATGCATTSTTCTTCACCAAACTGTTGTTGGATTGTTGGAAGAAGTTGCTGTTGGAGGGTGTTTTGGTACCATTCTTTATTCATGGCTGTGTTTTTGGGCAAAATTGTGAGTGAGCCTACTCCCTTGGATGAGAAGCAACCCCACACATGAATGGTCTCAGCATGCCTTACTGTTGGCATGACACAGGACTGATGGTAGCGCTCACCTTTTCTTCTCCGGACAAGGCTTTTTCCAGATGCCCCAAACAATCGGAAAGAGGCTGAATCTGAGAATATGACTTCGCCCAGTCCTCAGCAGGCCATTTGCCATACTTTTTGCAGAAGATGAATCTGTATGTGATGATTTTTTTTGGGAGAGAAGTGGCTTCTTTGCTGCCCTTCTTGACACCAGGTTATCTTCCAAAAGTCTTCGCCTCACTGTGCGTGCAGATGCGCTCACGTCTGCCTGCTGCCATTCCTGAGCAAGCTCTGCACTGGTGGCACTCCGATCCCGCAGCTGAATCCTCTTTAGCAGTCGATCCTGGTGCTTGCTGGACTTTCTTGGACGCCCTGAAGCCTTCTTAACAAGAATTGAACCTCTTTCCTTGAAGTTCTTGATTATCCTATAAATTGTTGATTTAGGTGCAATCTTAGTAGCCACAAT